>CM061152.1:31588601-31883601 GCA_030710495.1 Labroides dimidiatus
TCGCCAGAGCTATTAGACTTCATTAAAGGAGCGACACGTCCCAGCAGAGCAGCTGAGCGGGTCTGATCAGGATGGGTCCCTGAGAGTCCTGGAGCTCCCAGCGCAGGCTGATCCATCTGAGGCTCTTTGGCCAGCTGAGTTCATTAATCACTGACAGTTTTTCTTCTTTATTTCTGTCATTCCGGGGCCTCTACTGGGGTATAAGACCGGATCCAGCCTGTGCAGCAGATACTTGGAGCATTATGGAGGTTTAGGTGTGGTTGGATTATGGTTTTATGAACTTAAAAACAGGAGCAGGACCTGAACGTTAAGGATTATAATTTGCATAACCATCAAAATACATAATCCCTTACGCAAATAACCAGAGTGGCAGATAACATCTTCAGTTTCTTATTGGCTGTGAACTGATACTTCAAGCTAACGTATTCCTTTGGAAGTGGCTGAATGGATCCTCTCACGGTGTGTTCTGATCATCAGAACCTTCCCTCCTGCGTTATAAGAGAAGACTTCCTCCTGCATTACTGTTAAACACCTTTGAAAAGCTTCCCTTCAAGGTGAAAGGCGTCCCAGGGGTGACAAACTTCCCCGACCCAGTTACATCAATCGCAGATGACAGGCAAATGCCTGTATCGCAGTGGATTGTGGGTACTTTGCTGGAGCTTTTGATAGCACCTGTTCTCTCACTTAACGGAACCTGAGAGTTTGACCTGGATGTGTCAGACCGTAAAGAGAAACGTTTCAACGTTTTACCGGAGAAACACGGCCAGAGGCTTCGCTCGGCTTCACGATACATCATGAGAGGAGAGAGAGGAGAGAGAGGAGAGAGAGGAGAGAGAGGAGAGAGAGGAGAGAGAGGAGAGAGAGGAGAGAGAGGAGAGAGAGGAGGTGTCAGAGGGAGAAAACTTTCATGGTTAATAATTCAGACTTATTACACGACTCTCTCTCCGTGTTATATTTGTTATATTCAGACTTTTACGTCCACTCCAAACTCATTTTTTCAACTCTTATGACTCAGAGTTTTATCCTCTTTTTAGAAAAAAATTGTTGTAAAGAAACGTTTAAAGTTAAATTAGAGCCAAAACCTCACAAACACAAAAACTGTGTTTTATTTGCAGCCAGTGATTCACAAACAAACTTAGTGTGATTTGCAAAAGCAAAACATAATTCACAACTAATGTATTTAGTTTGATAAATGAAAAAAAAATGTCACTCCGACAAATAGATCTTGATTCACAAATACAGAAAAATGTATTTTCACTTCAATGAAAATATCCTTGAGGCGCAAAAATAAAATCTTTCAAGTACAAAAAAAAATATTGTTCAAGATTTTTTTTTTTTTCGAGTTCAAAAAAAATCTGCAAGTAGGAGCAAAAATTCTGCCACCGTTCTGATCCGCATCCGCAGGACTTCGATTTATTCATGAACGCCAGCACACGGCTCGAGCAGTGTTCTGCAATGTGCACGCCACAACAGCAGGTGGCACTGTTGATGCTGTTTAAGACCATAGATCTACATCATAGATACGGCGAGGAGCCCAGGAAAGAGGACAGCAACACTCGCCCTGGACCGCGCAAGATCACGGCAGCATGAGCAGCCAACAGGTGAGTTTGGGACCCTGATTTTGGATCCTGATGCGGATCAGAACGGCGGAAAGTTACTGACAAAAGTCACATGACGTTGTAGAATCATGTCAAAACTGTTTCTCCTACTTGCAGGGTTTTTTTTTTTAACTCAAGAAGAAAAAATGATTTTGCGCGGTCCAGGGCGAGTGATGCTGTCCTCTTTCCTGGGCTCCTCGCCGTATCTATGATGTAGATCTATGGTCTTAAACAGCATCAACAGTGCCACCTGCTGTTGTGGCGTGCACATTGCAGAACATTGCTCGAGTCGTGTGCTGGCGTTCATGAATAAATCGAAGTCCTGCGGATGCGGATCAGAACGGCGGGAAGTTACTGCCAAAAGTCACATGACGTGGTAGAATCATGTCAAAACCGTTTCTCCGACTTGTAGATTTTTTTTTTTTGAACTCGAGAAGAAAAAATTAAATCTTGAACAATATTTTTTTTTTGTACTTGAAAGATTTTATTTTTGCGCCTCAAGGATATTTTCATTGAAGTGAAAATACATTTTTCTGTATTTGTGAATCAAGATGTATTTGTTGGAGAGACATTTTTTTTTTCATTAATCAAACTAAACACATTAGTTGTGAATTATGTTTTGCTTTTGCAAATCAAACTAAGTTTGTTTGTGAATCACAGGCCGCAAATAAAACACAGTTTTTGTGTTTGTGAGGTTTTGGCACTAATTTACCTCCATAGAAACGTCATAAAATCATCCTCTGTGGAGGACTCTGTTACTATGAAAGCAGGACGCTAAAGCTGGCAGGATGTTATGATAATGAGATGGAGAGACACGGTGAGCGTACAGTTAAAGGTCTGGAGATGGTGAGCACAGACAGAAACCGCCGAGCAGGCTGCATGTGGTTGTTTTGGTGTTGCAGGAAGCTCCATAAATCAAAAAGAAGGCGTTGTGTTTGTGGTGAATCACTCTTCATCCAGACAAACTCTGCAGACTCAGGTCATGTGAGCGTCTGAGTAGGAGAGGATTTCTCACTGTGAAATGCCACTTCATCCTCCGAGAGCGGCGTAATCTGTTCTCGCTGCTCTCTTTTGTTTTTGTCTCTTCTCTCTGCTCGAAGCTTTTGGGAGTGATTTTTGTATCGGCTGATAAACGCTTGGGTAAAAAAAAAAAAAAAGGCGTCTCAAAGCGCCTCGCTGGCTTTCATCTCTGCTGAGTGCGTCCTCTGACTCGTAAGCAGCAGCTGAACACACAGCGGCTCTCTGTGGTCGCTGATCAATAACCATTTCAAGCCCCCGAGTTTTCTCAAGCTCTGTCGATTTCCACCATTGATCCTCTAAACACCAATGAGTCAGGCTGTGTGTGTGAGTCTGCGTGTGTGTTGATTAATCCCCTGTTTGTATGTCTTTACGTATGTGTGTGTGTGTGTGTGTGTGTGTGTGTGTGCAGCCTGAGGCCTGAATAAGCAGTGGGCAGTCTGTGTGTACTCTGTGTAATTAGACCGCTCCATCAACAAAGTGATGACTCTGTTTGGATCACTTCCTGCTTCTCAGTGAAATCCAACAAGCTTCCAGATCCAACGTTCAAAAAAAGAAAATCAGTTCAAGCTCCTGTTGGAGTTTCTGACGGGTTGTGAGACGTCTTATATCTCCGGAGACAAAAGTCTTTACACGTCCAATACGTCAGGAGACGCTCACGACTTCTTTACACAAATACAAACAAACTTATTGATCCGAATTAGATAGAAAAAAACTACATCACATGATACATTTCATCTGTTGATCCCACAGGCTGTATGATGTAGTCTCCGTGACGTCATTGGATGCAGAGTTTTGAGCCCCGTTTCCACCTAACGGTTCAGTTCGGCTCAGTTCGGTTCAGTTCGGTTCAGTTCGGTTCAGTTCGGTTCAGTTCGGCTTAGTTCGGTTCAGTTCCGCTCAGTTCGGTTCAGTTCGGTTCAGTTCAGCTCAGTTCGGTTCAGTTCGGTTCAGTTCGGCTCAGTTCGGTTCAGTTCGGTTCAGTTTGGTTCAGTTCGGTTGAGTTCAGCTCAGTTCGGTTCAGTTCAGCTCAGTTCGGTTCAGTTCAGCTCAGTTCGGTTCAGTTCAGCTCAGTTCGGTTCAGTTCGGCTCAGTTCAGCTCAGTTCGGTTCAGTTCGGCTCAGTTCAGCTCAGTTCGGGTCAGTTCGGTTCAGTTCGGCTCAGTTCAGTTCAGTTCGGTTCAGTTCAGCTCAGTTCGGTTCAGTTCAGCTCAGTTCGGTTCAGTTCAGCTCAGTTCGGTTCAGTTCGGTTCAGTTCGGTTCAGTTCGGTTCAGTTCGGCTCAGTTTGGTTCAGTTCGGGTCAGTTCGGGTCAGTTCGGTTCATCTCGGTCTGGCGAGCGTTTCGTGATTAAAGCATCTGGTGAATGAATGAACCAAGACTCGTTAACCAAAAGGAGACCATAACACAAAGAAGGACGCCAGAAAAGTGTTTGCTAAAAAACAAACCCACAGGCTTTATTAACAGAACAGTGTTAACATAGATCATCGACCCAAAAAGAGCCGAGGACCCCGGAAAAAAGAACAGAAAAGGAAAGGTGCCGACACAGCCACGCAATGGGCCGTCGCACCAGCATCTCTCCCCAAACTAAATTACCACAAATATCCAGGTAAGGAAAAGGGCGAAAACTGGACCACCGGGATCTCCAGCCCAAACAATAGAACATGTTGATCCTACCAAATGTGAAAACCTGTGGGAAAAAAAAAAAACAAGATTACCTGAAACGTAATGGAAAAATGTGTGTCTCTCCAGCTCCCATAAATCCCCTCCTCCTACCTGAGCGCTAATTACACACAGGTGAGCAACAGGCCGGAGGAGAGAGACAAGGGAGCAGAGGAAGAGAGAGAGAGAGAGAGAGACAAAAGGGGAGAGGCTGTGGCAACTGGCCACACGTAACAATACTCTAGAACTGAGCCATTTCACTCAGGACGTTCAGGGCTTTGTTCTGGGACAGCTGTACCTGCCCTTCCAGGTGCGTACGTGGAATGCCAAAAGCCAGTGAGAAAACAAGATCCTGGTAAAATTCTACAATTCTACAATTTCATTTAGCATTTAGCATTTAGCAGATGCTTTTTTCCAAAGTGACGTACAACAAAGGCAAAAAGGAGAAAAGTGTCTGGTTTGTTGAGCTATTTCAGAATTTATCCTACAACTTACAGCAGGCAACAATCTCTTTTAATACCGACTCTGGTGGGACTCGAACCCACAACCTTTGAATGTCATCTGGAATACACACTAGAAGTCCAATGCGCTGTCCGTTGTGCCACAGAGCCTGATAGTCTGAAAAACCTGACAGCATGAAGGAGGAACTGAGCGGGAGCAGGAAGATTTGACCGTTACTCAGCCACGCCCTTATATGGGCAAAACTCACAAATTTAATCATTTTGAAATTAATTTAAAATTGAATTAAAAAAAAAATGTCTTCATAAAGTTAGACAGAAATAAGATATTAAGACCCAAACAGTTTTTATGAATCAGGTTGTAAACATGCAGCCAGCCTCTAGTGGACACTGATGGAACTGCAGATGGATAAACATGAAAATAAACGATAAACATTTTTCCTTACGTCACGTAAAGGAATCATGTTTTGATTCGTTGTTTTCAAGAGACTTTAACTGTGACAGACTTTCGGGTGCTGTGATTCTGACTGTGATAACTCCGCCTCCAGCTTCTGATGTCAGCAGTTCTTCCTTCCAGTCTAGCGAGGAGTTGGTGCCACTCTGGAACCAGTTCTTCTAGCATGGATCAGTTCCATACAAGCAGCCTCTTCAGGCCTCTTCAGAGGTTTGAGTCCGTTTGACGGTGAAACTTCAGGATTGTTTTGTCACACTAACAGATCTTTCTAGAAGTTGTTATCAGAGCAGATAGTTCCCAGCGGAGTGGAGGAAAGAGCTTTGTCAGTGAAGCTAGCCGTGCGTCTGAAGTTGTGGCAGGAGCATCTGAAGCAGCAGCTGCTCACGTGTTATTTGTCGTGTGATTCCTGAGGCACACGGGGATGAAATTAGCCTCTCACAGCTGGAAGCCGGTGTGGACTCAGAGTGTTTACTGTTGGACAGAAATAGCTGAAGCCGCCGGTCCTGCTGCTAGCTCTGACTCTGAGGATCGCTGTGGATGGTACACTTTGTGCTGCTCCTGTATCCTGAAATCCAGGAGCAGCTCCAGGTTTTCCTGCTGGAGTTAAAGAGACGGCTGACGGAAACACTTTTACATCGTCTTTGGCTCTGATGGCGTAAGGCCTGCCAAGTTTGGGAGCGTTTTAAAACAGTCACACCAGGAGGAGGCGAGCGAGCGTCTTCGTCGCAGACTTCAATCTGTCACCTCAGCCAATCCAGCATCTCAACTCTCCCAGCATGCTCTGCTCCCTCCTGTCTCTTCAGAGCAGGAGAGTTTTTTTGTGTGTGTGTGTGTGTGTGTGTGTGTGTGTTCTGTGAGTGTGATTGGGCCAAATTTTCTGCTCCAGTTTTCCGGCCTGTCCGCTCGGCTCCTGCTGCACTTTGGAGAAACAGACTGGACTTAGATCAGCCAGCTGGACGGCAGCAGGAGGAAGAGTTCAGGCCTGTGTGAAGAATTATAACACGGCAAACATGTTGGAGGCTCGCACGCTTCATACTGTAGTCCTACACGTCTCAGCAGACACAGGGTGAAGGTTTTCATTCTGCAGGAACTGTTTCTTACAGTCCAGCAGAAGCTTCGCATTCAAACCGCTGAAACGATGGAGTTCTCCCTCTTTTTGATGTTATAGTCAAATGTTTCACACCTCTGGAGTCTGTGCTGCCACAGAGGAAAGGTTTAGGATGACTGTGATGTATATAAATATACGTACAGATACATTAAAAAAGATCAAAGTAGAGAATTTATGGCACAAGTTTAAAAATACTGACAGATATTAAAAACAGGAAGCTCAGCTAAGATTACATCTACACAGCTAATCAGCCTCTCTCTTTTCCCACTGTCACTGGCATTCCACATAAGCACCCGGAAGGGCAGGGGGCTCCCTGAACAGACGTGATCTTTGCTTCAAATAATGAATTCCATCTAACAGAAGTTTGTGTTGGGTTGGAAAACCTCAAACCTGGTGACTCCTGGTCCGGCTCGGCTCATCATGTCGGTTTGTTGTTGTAGTCCAGATAAATATCATCTGGTTTGGACACGCTTTGTTTTATTTTGAAAGTCACGGGTGTTTTTAGTAGTGATAGACCGATATGCTTTTTCCGGGCCGATACCGATTATTATTATTGTGAAAGTTATAACAAGTTCATAGACTGTGAGATAGTCACGATGCTAATTGCGTTAGCCGGTCAATGGGATTTTCCATTCATGTTAGCATTAAGCTAGCAGACTTTCGGTAACCGTAGCAAAGTAGTTAAGAATAGCTTTCCTTTGCCAAGTTTTGAAGTGACCTATTATCGGCCGTCGTATTAAAAAAAAGGCTGATGCCGATATGGGTCAAAATGACAAAAATATGCGCCGATAATCGGTCTATCCCTAGTTTTTAGGTGGTTTTAGTGAATGACTTCCTGTTTTTTTTTCTGCTTTCTGTAAATTGGCCCATCACGTCTCCAGCATCCAGCAGAAATAGGAGCCTTCTGCATCCGACTTGAAGTTTGAGCCTCAGTGTTGCCGCCGCAGTCCGTCAGAGTCTGACCAACCAGTGATTTCAAGAAGAGGTCTGTTTCTAAGAACAGCACAATCTGATGTCACCACCGCTTGTTTCTGCCGTGGATGATTGAATAAAAAAAACAAACAGCTAGCCTCAAGAAGTCACAGAGGCAGAGAATCATCTCTGATTCAACGCTCTCCTGGTTTTATTGAAACACACACGAACAAACGTATAGATCACAGAGCGCGCTCACTAAACAGCGCGTTTGAGCGGAGCCGTGGAGCCGATGTGACAGCTGCCGGGGTCGCAGAGGTCGGCTGAAGCGCTCAGGCAGAAGCAGAGGCTGAAGCGTGTTTGGAAATGGAGGTCAGTGTGACACACGGGGGACTGAGCGCTTGTTTTTAGCTGAAGGCCGGATTCAGAACGGAGCTCTCTGAGCGTCTCAGGGGAAACCAGTTTCACTCGATTTACTCGGAGGAGATAATTAGAGAGAGTAACAGATTTTACTCTCTCCTCAGCTTGTTGCAGCGTCTTCTTCTTCTTTGTGTGGTGTCGTTGTGCGCGCTGCCCCCTGCTGTTCTGGATGCTTTCAGCCTGATAATGAGGAAGTGAAGCAACTTGAAGCATGTCCGAGCAGGACGGGAGGTCGGGCAGTGACAGCTTTACCTTTCACGTGTCCTACTGGACTGGAGGAACACAGACCCTGCCAGACCCTGCCAGACCATCGGGGATCAGTACTGCTTCCAGGTCGGGGGTTCACTGAGACCCCGGCCCTCCTGGAGACCTCCATCTGCCTGAGCAGAGGGACAGGAGAGAGACCGGAGAGAGGGATTACAATCTAACAGATCAAACAGATACGACCTCTTAAAGGAGCAGTACGCAGATTTCAGCAGCTGTTTAAATGAGCGTATCATTATTAATAAAAATCATTTGTTGTGAGATTTATTCAGGAGTTTGAAGCGTGTGTGAACACAGCTCGAAACCAGAAAATGATCCCAAGAGCGGGAGGACACTTCAAACATGCTAAAGAAAACAGAGAGAGGCTGGGAGAGGAGTGGGAGGAACCACGGGGGGAGCAGACAGGAAGCTGCAGAGGTGATGGAGAAAAGAAAGTGGGTGGCGAGCAGAGAGGAGCGGTGGCGTCGGCGTGTGGGCGTGATGGATCACTCGCAAGGGAGAGAGAGAGAGAGAGAGGGGGAGAAACTGAGGAGAATGGAACCATCCTCTGCTCGGGGAGCCTCGCTCATCTTAAACATCTCACCAGACACCAATTTGTTCCTCGATTAATAACGTCGAAGGAAAACTTCTCCAGATCAATCGAGTGTTCTGTGTGTGTGTGTGGGGCGAGGGAGGCCGACGCTGAACACGGCAGAAAAAAACAGGAGGGAAAAGAGCAGGTGGTGTTAATCTTGTGTGTGTGTGCACTCAGGGAAATAAATGGACCTCAGAAAGAAGCACCGAGGTTTCACTGAGCTCATCTTCACCTCCCCTCCTCTACAGACGGAAACAACAAGGAAAACCACCACACCACACGCTTTTTTAATCGAATGCCTGAAAATAATTCACATTGTTTTCTGGCTGTAAAGGATGCAGAGTCATCTCTGGGGGCACATTAGCGTGAAGGCTTCTTTAAAGGGGGGGGGTTTGTGGTAAACATGGATTTAAAGTAACAGTGCAGGATGCTCAGACTAAACGGGCAGATTTGAAAACAGAAAAAGATCTTCTCCAGACTTGCTGAAATGACGACATCATCACATAAGGATCTCCTTTCTTGCCTCCAGAGGGTCAGCCAATCAGAGGGAAGGGGGTTTGTGGAGCAGGGAGCCTTAAAGAGACAGCAACTAAAACAAAGGTTAAAAAAAGAGTGTTCCAAAACACCAGGGAGAAAAAATAGAAGTTATTTTGAGCTGTAGATCATGTAAAGATTCTACGGGGGCACCACATGCACAGATTAAAGATTAAAAAAAGCATATTATCCTCTTTTTAAAGGGTCTGTGAGGACTTTCTGAGTGATCCTGAAAAGTCTCTCCTCAAATCAGATAATCAGCACCAATATATGTTATTGATAAATGATATTTCTGAGCTTCCTGATCGGGTCAGACAGGACTGGATTGATTTACAGCACGTTGAAGTCTCCATGACAACACCACGCCTGACTGATGAAGTTTATCAGAGAGAAGAGAGATCTGAGTTTTTCTCTGCTGAAAACGATTTCTGTGATTAATTTAGTAGAGATGGTGGAGACTGGAGCTGAACTGACAGACAGAAAAAGGACAGAAGAGAAGAAGAAAGATAAACAGGAGAGAGATAGAGCACAGGCTAAAGGCTAAAACACAAGCTCAAGGCTAAAATGTGCTAAACGCTTAAACACGAGTAAAACATGGGCTAAAGGCTAAAACACAAGCTCAAGCTCTTGTCCTGGAATTTCCCCCTGTGGGACTAATATTGAATTGAACTGAATTTCCCCTCTGGGGATCAATAAAGGATTATCTTATCTTATCTTAATAAAGGTATTCTTATTCTCTTAAGGCCAAAATGTGCCAAAGGCTAAAACATGAGTAAAAGGCTAAAAACATGAACTAAAGGCTAAAACATGAGCTAAAAGCTAATACACAAGCTAAAGGCTAAACCAATAGATAAAGGCTAAAACACGGGCTAACTGAAACACGGGCTAAAGGCTAAAACATGAGCTAATCTGTTAGTGATGATGATGATTCCAGCTCACATGCAGCAGTTATTCTGCAGTGATCTGATCAAACTTGAGAGTCTGACAATAAAATGAAGAGTGAGGTTACGTTAGCTCTGATTGGTCGATGAGCAGGACATAAGGATTAGCTAACGTTACACGTTAGCCTAAAGATACGTCTCACAGCACCGGCTGCTAAACTCCAGAACAA
Source organism: Labroides dimidiatus (assembly GCA_030710495.1). Taxonomy (NCBI): domain Eukaryota; kingdom Metazoa; phylum Chordata; class Actinopteri; order Labriformes; family Labridae; genus Labroides; species Labroides dimidiatus. The sequence continues at coordinate 31,598,712 of CM061152.1, forward strand.
ACTGACAAAGTTTACTTGTTGTCATGTTTCAAACAGCAGCTCTGTGTAACGGTTGATAAATACCTTACCTCCTCACGTTGTATCCAGTAAAAAGAAAAGTAGTGTTAAAAAGAAGATCTGATCTCCATTCATCTCCAAAACAAACACACGCCTTGTTCAGAGTCACAGAACCTTTAGTCCTCCTGATGGTTTCCATCTCTTTGACCGTACGTCTGCTTGTAAGCAGAGTTTCAGGTCACTGAAAACAGGTGTTTAAAAATCAGTTGTTGTGTTTCCATGTTGTCTCTGTTGTACTTGTGAATTATGTTGTTGTTAGCATGTTAGCAGTGTGAGGGTAAACAAATATGAGACGCTCAGTAGTTTGGTCGCTGGCTGAAGAAGACGCTCTGTAACCATGCTCATCTTTGGCATTATCGCCACCTACTGGCCTGACGTGTGTGAACATTAAGTGAGTTTCAGTCGAGCTCTTATTGAATTTACACACAGACACATGAAAACATTCGGCCCGGGTTGTAAAGACTCCTGAGACTCTTTAGGAAGCAGCGCGGGCTAAACGTCTGCTTTACGGTGTGATTCCACTCCGCTCTGAGACCGTCATAAACATTTAAAGTGATGCAGCGAGTTTACAGCGGGCCCATCAGACGTGCGTTTGTGCCTCCCGGCTGGGCTTTGCAGGTTAAATGAAGTCCTTTGTGTGGCGCAGAGCATTTTCTCCAGGTTGTCTGGGCCCTGCCCCAGCTCTTCAAACACTACCACCACACGCCCAGCGGCGAGGAAGCGTGCCTTCGCTTGAAAAGAATCCATTGTCTGCACAGATGATTGTGAGTCATTGTGCTGGCAGCGAGAAGCCGGGAGTCAAATGATGTGATGTAGCGGAGAGAGACCTCCATTGTGGCCCGTGTAACGCCGCGGCAGGAACGGGCGCCCTGGCAGATACCGACCGCTGGACGATTGGGGAGTTTTTTTTTTTTTTTTTTTCATGAATAGTGGAGTAATTCAGTCCGAGGCGACGAGGTGATTAGCATTTTGAGAGGATTCACCGCCGGCTCTGTCCCATTCACAGAGCGGATCTGTGAGTAGCCTGCAGAGCGTCGGTGTGCTCGGGTTAGTGTGGGAGGGAAAGGTCACGTCTGGTCACGAGATCAAAATCCTCTCGATTAAAGACACGACTTTCAACTTCAGGTGTCAGACGTGCCGTCGTTTAAGGGTTAAACTCTTCCTGGTTAAAAAAAAACAGATGTTTCAGTCGTAGTTTTTTTTTTTTTTTTCTTTGTGCGAGCAGACGTTTGAATGTTCAGCGTCAGGATCGAGCAGCACTTTTCTCTCCGGACTTCTCTAATGAGCTGCAAACTCTGCCAAGTTGTTTTTGGCTCTTTTAAGCATCAACACAGAGAGAGAGAGAGAGAGAGAGAGAGAGAGAGAGAGACTTCACATTTCAAACAACAAATTGTTCCCGTCCTGAGTTTTTGCTCCTAATAAGGCGGATTTGTTGTGGGATTGAAGTCCTCTCCCCCATCGAGGAGACAGATGGTGAAGTCCGTAACAAAAAACAAACAAACAAAAAAAAAACGTTTCAGCCGAGGGAGGGAGCCAGGAATCTGCAGGTGTGTGTGTGTGTGTGTGTGTAAAGCCTACACACAGCATTATCTACCTGCTCAGTGACTCAGGAAGTGTGAGCTTGCAGAGCTGTAGAAAGACCTGCAGATTTCTGCACAGCTTGAGTTGATAATCGATGGAGTGAATCTCAGATACATGAACAAATCTAACAGGAAGTCCAACAGGTGAGTCCAGGTAAAGTCCTCGTAACCTGGGATCTGTGAGAGGGTTGGTCAAAGGAGCAGGTGTTCATCTCTATCAGCGTTTATCTGTTCATGAAACAGCCGCTGCTCTGACCCTCACACTTCCTGTACGTCTTCAGACATGTACCATCAGTTCCTCCGTCATCTCTGTCCTGATTGGGCGCATGCACGTGGCGTTTAAACGTGTTACTATCATCTCCGTCAGGTGTGGGTTTAATTAGCGTCAGCAGCTCTCCGAACAACTTAAAAAGACTTTTTCTCACTAAACGTTTTTCATTTCCTCTCACTGTCGGCGCCTCAGCTGTGAACGCACTTCTCCTGCATTCTTAATGAGGACGTGTTGATCTGAGGTGAGAGACGAGGCGTGCTCAGAGCCTCCCAGGTCCTCAGGCGTCTACGACGTGAAACACTTCCTCTCAGTCATTTCCGTCTCGCTTCCGCCTCCACATCTCTTCGCCTGCTCCGTCAGGAGCTTCAGAGTTCTCAAAGCTTGATTGTCTTTGATCACATTCTGTTCAATTTGTTGCTGTTCTTCATTCGTAGAATCTACCTGAGATTATCAGGTGTGTTACTCAGAAAGTAAAACTCCTTCATTTCCCTCTCTTTTCCAGAGGCCAGAGATCCAAAATGGGAGGCAAGCTCAGCAAAAAGAAGAAGGGGTACAACGTAAACGACGAAAAGGCCAAAGACAAAGACGCCAAAGCAGAGGGTGCCTCTGCCGAGGAGAGCGAAGCTCCGAAAGACAACAAGGACGAGGCCCCGGCTGCCGACGGAAAGGAGGTAGCGAACGACACGGCGGCCAAGGAGGCGCCGGCGGCAGATGCTGCAGCGCCCAAAGAAGAGGACAAGAACGCAGCTGCCGCCAAGGAGCCGGAGAAACCTGCTGCCAACGCCGAGCCGAAAGCCGAGGCGAAGAGCGCAGAGCCCGCCAAGGCCGAGGAGAAACCGGCTGCCGCCGCCCCAGCGAAGGAATCGGCTCCTGCAGCCAAGGAGCCGGAGGCTAAGGCCGCCCCCGCGGCTGACAGTAAAGGTGAGGCCGACGCCAAAAAGACTGAGGCCCCCGCGGCACCAGCAGCCAAAGCCGAGGCGGCCCCCGCCGCCTCCCCTGACCCCAAGCCCACAGAGGCGGCTCCAGCAAAGGACGCCGCCGCTAGTTCAACACCAGCCGCTGAGCCTCCCGCCAAGGAGGCGAACGCCACAGAGGCACCAAGCAAGGATCAAACCGTAGCAGTTCAAGATTAATGGACAGCTTCTTTTCGGAAATGAAAAAATTAAAGTACCTAACTCAACGACGACGAAGATAAATAAATTAACTAGCCCACCCATATCCTAAAAGTAACAATAATAATAATGATGATGAAGATGATGATGATGATGATGATGATTAGTTAATGAGGACTGGAGCAAACACCCGGAGCCCCCCCCCTCCCCCGCAGATGATTATTGCTATTATTATTGTTATGTTTGATTTTATTTTTTCTGCTGTAGTATTTGAACTTTGATACGAGTCTGTCGGCCGTACGCCTCGCCATCGCTCATCCCATCATCCCTCTCTCTCTCTCTCATACAGTTTAACCCGATCTGGTCTCTCACTCAGCTCCACCCTCGCTCGGTGATGTCAGAATATCTCCACACCTGAGGACGAGGACAGAGGAGAGGAGGAGGAGGAGGAGGAGGAGGGGGCGGGGTTTAAGAAATCACTTCACCAGCTGGACCTGCATTGAGTCCATCCACTTTTCAGCTCTCGCTCTCTCTCTCTCTCACTCTCTCGCTCGTTCTCTCTCTCACTCCTCCTCCTCTTCAGAGTGTCCAGTTTTCTCCTCCGGTCTGGTTTTGGTAATGTTGGGTCGTGTTGCTTCTCTTCTTTTCCCTCTCGGGGTTAAATCCACGTTTCTGAACTTACAAACTAAACCTTCGACCCGCGGCGAGGACTCGGGACCTTCAGGCTTTCTGAGACCCTGGGAGGTCTACGAGGCCGGCTCTCGCAGCGATTCTCACAGATTCTTAGACATTTAAAACAGTCGTAGGAGTTTTTCAGATAAACTTTAGATTTTGTACTGGAACCCTTAGCTATATTGTAACTGAACTAAGAGGTTTTTTAACATTTGTAATATGCCTTTAAAATCTGCAGAGCCTGGCGGACGATGATCTCTGCAGGGATCTCAGAACAGCCGATGGAAGTCTCTGATAAAAACTGACGTCGAATTTGGAGCAGATCTGTCCGAGAGATGGTTCACAAAACCTGAATTACCAGACTTCTGACTGACGCGACTGTCGCTGGAAAAAATACTCAAAATTGATCTCAGCTGGGTGAAATTGTGACCCTCAAACAGGCTCATACCATTATCAAAAATACTGTTTTGAGAAAACTTGTGCATAAAATATTATTGCAAATTGAAAAACAACCAAAAACGTATGCAAAATGACATGAAAGAACTCAACATGCAGATTTTTTTTCAAAAACTGAGTGTTGAGTTCTGAGATTAATCAGAGAATTCTGATTTATAGACACAAATTTAACTCTGAATTGCTTTAAAGCAACTTTTGGTAAACTAAAAAAGAAAAGAAAACAAACAAAAAAAACTTGCTGGATGAATCCAAATTTTATATTTGTTGGAACTGACCTTTACCCTCTCAGCTGACGTCAGTAGTTTGACCCCAGAGGTCCTCCCAGGTCTGTTCTCTGTGTTTTTAACCCCTTGAAGTCCTCCTGTTATCAGTCTGATCCCACCGAGGACCAGAGGAGAGCCACCACCACCTCCACCATCCATCCATCCACACTCCATGTTTCTATAGCGACCAAACGCCGAGCTTTCATCACAGGACCTGAAAACAGAGCTTCTGATTTAACCATCGTCGCCCCTCACGCTTCGACTTACTTTCCAGAAATATATATTCAAACCTACATGTATGCTGGAAGAGGAAGTGCTCACATCTTCATTATCCAAAGGAAACAAAGTGATGTGGAAGGTGGAAGTTTACAAGTCTGGGTTTTGTGAAGGAAAGAAAGAAAGAAAGAAAGAAAGAAAGAAAGAAAGAAAGAAAGAAGCTCCTAACTTTTATCTTGTGCACATACGATAATAAGTCATGCAAGAAACGTGTGCTCTCTCCTTCCATGTATGTAGAACGGCTCCAACTGCTGCATTGCCATTCGATATCTTGCGCGGACAAGATAATAAAACTTGTGTGCTCCAATTAATTATCTCTAGTGCACAAGATATTAACCTTTGCCCACAGGATAATCACCTCGTGCACACATGATAATGTGGGGACCAGTTATAATTTTGTGCATTCAGTTTAATCCTCTTGTGTGCACAAGATAATTATCTTGCTGGGTCAAGTTATGTTGTGAATATAAGTTAATCATGTTGTTGGAAGAACCCTCTTATCTTGTGCACATGGGGTAAATTATCTTGTGTTCTTGGGGTAACTGACCTCTGTGCACAAGAAAATAAACAAGATATAATACCCATAAGATAATTAACTCATGCACGCACAACTATGAAGATATATTGGGGGCCTGTTCCATTTATTTGCACACAAATACATTAATCATTTATCTTGTGCACACAAGATAATCATCTAACATGGACCAGCTCTATTGTGTACACAAGATAATTATATTGTTGGAAGAAATCACTCATCTTGTGCATTTAAGTTTGTAATTATATGCACAATGGTTTATTATCTTGTGTACTTGGGATAACTTATTTTTGCACACAAGATAATAAACCTTGTTTGAACAAGATATTATCTTTTCCCCCCACAAATAAGTAGCTTTTGCACTCAAAATGAGGATTCTGTTTGGCAGAGATGTGCACAAGAAAAATTACCTTGATGGATCCAAAAAAAAAAATCTTGCACGCACAAGATTATTTATCTTGCAAGAACCAGTTATGATGTACATGCAAGATGGTTATATTGTAGGAAGAAATCACTCACCTCGTGTGCTCTAGCTTATTATCTTGTGTATTTAGGACAAATGACTTTTGTGCCCAAGATAAATCTTGTTTGAACAAGATATTAACTATTTCCCACAAAGTTATTAACTTTTGCACACAAAAAATAACAATGTGGTGGGATCCTGTTACAGTTTTGCTCACAAAAGATTATTTTGTTGAAAATAAAAAATCTTGTGCGCACTAAATTATCTTGATAGAATAAGTTATAATGTTGTGCAGACGGGTGAACATGGGTTAAATATCTTGTGTATGTTGGACAACTGGCTTTTTCACAAGATAATAAATCTTGTTTGAATAAGATATTGACTTTTCCCCACGAGAGTATCACGTTTTGCACAAAAAATAACAATATTGTGAGGAATCTTGTGCGCACAAGATGACTTATCGTGTCTAGAAAAGATATTTGTTGTGCACAAAAAGTTAGTGATCTTGTGCGCTTAGGTTTCTTATTTTGTGCACGCGGGTTAATTATTTTGTGTTTTAAGAAAAACTAAATTTTGGGCGCAAGATAATAAACCGTGTTTAAACAAGATACAAGACTTACTCACACAAGATCAACTAGGGCACTCAAGATAGATGGCATGCTTTCACTAGATAATGAAGTTGAGGACACAAGATAAATAAGTTATGTGTGAAACATGCGTGGCTCTTACAGGAAATTAATCTTGTGTGCGCAAGATATCAGTTATCACATTATGGGGCTCTGGGAGAAAGTGAGTTTTGGTGATTTTTGTGCGTATGGACGGGAAAAAGAGATAAAGAAGAGAGGGATGAAGGGAAGAAAGAAAGGAGTTATGGAATATCAAAGGATAAGGATTGTTGGAAATGTTTCCGTCGGATAAATAAATCAAGATGATTGATTTCTCCTCGCCACTTATTGGATGATAAACCTCCGGGTTTCTAAAAACATGAAATCGTAACTGGGCCCAGCCCCACTAAATTGTGCAGTCGTATCTTTTTCCATTTTTGCATACGTGTGGATTAACAGATATATATTTCTTCATTCATCCATCCATCCGCCAGATTTTAATTTGCATACAGGTGCCACACGACGTTTTCCCCGCAGCACTCGTCAAACCGTAGCAGAAACAAACTCGGCGGAGCGTTGTGTGTCACTTGCGTCAGTTTTTTTTTTTTTCTTTCTTCCTCTCTTGACTCAGTAAATTGCATGTCCGTGGTTGGGTGAACCTGTAGTCCTGTCTTTTTGGTCAAGTGGAAAAATAAAAAATAAAAATAAAATAAATGAATTCTTTCTCAGTCTGCATTCATGGCAACTACACTCGATATTTTCATCCCATGTCCCATTTCTGCTACTTCCACACCACCCGTTCATTTAAGACAAACAAAAAGATGATATGGAAATTGATGCATTCAAAATTATATGTACTTGTATAAATGGTGCAACAGTAATAAAATGTAAGAAATTGACTGAAACTTGAAGATTCTGTGCAGGTTTAACTTTTTCTCTCTGTGCACTCACATTTTTAGAGAGTTTAACATCCGACTCAAAGGATAAAGTTGTTTTTGTACTTTTATTATTCTCATAATGATCAGACGGAGAACAGAAACAGAGGAGCTTCAGCTGAGACCAGCCTTACGCCACTAAAAGAGACCCTACCTTTAATCGGGGCAGACTTTTATTAGAAGTTTTACGGTAATTTGAGGCCAACAAATACCCTGAAAACGTGTTTAAAAACAGCCCAACATTGAGCTGAGCAAGCAAAGGAGAGTCTGAAACATGAGACACAACAAAGAGACACTAAAATAAGACGAGGTGTCTGAACTTATCGAGCCTCCTCGCCGTGTTTTGTCCTCCTTTTTCTTCTCACCTGGGTAAAAGCAGTCTGCCTCACGCTGTAAGCTGATTCACAGTCTTCAAACACCTGAAGCACCTGGAACAGATTCAGCTGCAGTCAGCATCTTCCTCTCTGCAGAGTGAGGCGTTTACACTCCGGCTGACTTATTTTAAGGTTCAGAGTGAGAAATCTGGGTCAGTCCTGTGGAGCTACTATCCACCAATAGGAACGACTCGTGAGGCAGAGTGTTTGTACTACAGGCTGATTAAGAGCCAGCTGAAGAGTTACACTTACTCCATGAAGAAGAGGAGGAGGAGGAGGAGGAGGAGGAGGTGTACGTTCAGGTGATTATTTCTAGCAGCTTTCACAGCCATGAGGGAGGAGCTTAACAGGTGTGTGACATCACTTTAATGACCACATGGACCAATGGTTAAAATGATTTTTATATCCTGATGTCAATCAATACATGATTTTTTTAATTTTTTTTTTTAATTTTTATTAAACCAATCAAATCCCGTCCTGATGTTCTGCCTGCCTCCTGTGCGTACATTTTGCCGGCATGCTCTAGCGCTGATTTAATGCTCATAACCAAGAGGATCCAAGTAGACCAAACAGAAACCATGAGCTGAGGACCAGTGTGAGTCTGTGGTTTTGGATTGGTCACCATCATATGGTCGCCAATCAGCGGCGCTCGTGCATGTGAGCGGGGGGCGTCATTTTGGAGGAGCTCGGAGTGTGAGAAGGCGGGGGCTAAACGGAGTCCTGAGGAGATGCTACATTCAAATTCATGCTAGTTTTCTGTGACTTACCAACCCTGCCTTTAACCTACTTGGAAATTCAACTTTCTAGAATCTTTAAAAAAAAAAAATCTGAAAAAAATAATAAAAAAAAAAAAAAAAAAAAATTCAGTTCAGTGTGACACAACCATTACATCATCTTCGTCTGGGAGTAACCGAGCGACAGAACTCCTCCTCCCGTCTGTTTCTAACGTTAGTTAAATTCTGTTTTCTTTGACATGATCATTTTGGTGACTTCAGTAAAAATTGAATAACTGTGTCAGTGGACGTCTGTGCTGAGGTGGAGATATGAGTCATTAATTTCTAGAGGAATGAGCGGAGTGACTTTTCTGAACGCCTTTTATCATAAAGAAGACAAATACTGACGGGGACGCCAGAAACACGAGGTCTGAAGCTCCTCCAGCAGGTGATGACTGAGGTCTTTATCTGTTCCTCTCTCTCTCTCTCTCTCTCTCTCTCTCTCTCTCTCTCTCTCAGAGAGGAGGTAGTAAATCAGGGACTTAATCTCACTGCAGTGATTTACACCTGTTTCAGCGCCGTTTCTCACCCAGTAAAACCTCCACCATGCCTTCACACCAGCAGAGATAAGACGGGCCGCGGTGCGGAGGAGGGACCTGGATGGGATGTACAACATGAAGCTCATTAGAGGTTTCAATCCTGCGTGGAGCTGGATTTAGTGGTGTGGTCTGAACTGAAGCCAATTCTGAGCAGATTCTGAATCATTTGAGTCTGAATTTCCACGGGAAAAACTGCAGCGCACTGCAGCGCACTGCAGCGCACTGAAGTCAGGCATCAAAACAGCAGAAACCGTTCGCTGCATTTCAAAATAAAACGCCACGTTCTGGAGTCTAACTGCAGTAAAGAGGAGGTGTTAAAAACATGGATACAAAGAGACAGTCCTGGATGTTCAGACTAAAGCTGCAGTATGTACGCCACGCCTGGAGGTGGCGATGAAGAGTCTCCTGGTAGCCCTCTGCTGAAGAAGAGGTGGGCTGATCATCAGTACAGAAGATACACATATTGTTTAGCGGTTGCTGGTTTTGCTCTTCTGGTTGAAGGGTCTGTTGACGTCGCCATGGAGACCACAAAGTTGATGATGTCAGCCTGGCTGTCATACTCGCTCTAATAAGCAGCTTTAAACAGCAAGAAAGTGACAAAATGAACAAAAATCGGAGGTGAAGTCATGAAGTTCATCAGGGTAGAACTCTGCTGTGGGCGATGCAGAGAGCAGAGGAGAAATGTGAACACATCACCGTGAGGCAGAAATGACATCCTGTTATTTAAATAAGATAAAAACCATGAAGCTGATTGGTCTGTTAAATACAATGAGGTACAGACCTGATCTATAAGACAGGTGAGTTCACCTGTGTCAAGTTTTAAATGAAGAAACGCCGACAAAACAAAAGACGACTCGCTCAGCAGCTTTTCTTTAAAAAAAGTGGCTGATTGTTGGTCACATTAGTCCCGCCCCCAGCCCCGCCCCCAGCCCCACCCCCAGCTCCGCCCCCAGCTCCGCCCCCAGCCCCTGACGCAGCTGGTGCTTCACTTTGGCCCAGCAAAGAAGCGGTGCCAGCTGAGCATCTGGAGCCAGCGCTTTGTTGGTGGAAACAGAAAGAACTGGTGCTGATTCTGGACCTGGAACGAGCAGCGAACCAGCACTGGTGGAAAAGGGGTAAAAGAGACAGCAGCTAAAATGAGACTGAAACACGTTTTTCTGAAACACTAAGGAGAGAAAAAAGGAGATGTTCATGAGCTGTAGTTTAAAGAGACTCAGGGGCACCAGAGGGAGAGATTAAAGATGGAGGTCAGAGCTGATGGACCTCACTAAGAGCCGTCATGTGATCCCCTCTAACCCCGTGATCTGCATCTCTGTATGCTCATGTAGATAAAGAGGAGATAAAGGTATCGCTCTGGATGTCGACACACACACCGCTCCTCTCCGGCGTCGTGTTTATTTTTGGCGCCACAAACGATGCACGCTGACATCCCTTTGAGTCTATTTTTGAATTCACCTCCACGGCTCGGCTCGCTCTGCCTGTCAGGGAAGATTCAAACGCTCAGAGGCAGAAGCTCTGACCTTTAGTACGAGGAGCGTTATCAGACCCACACACACACACACACACACACACACACACACACACACACACACAGAGTGGTGGGAACAACAGGCTGTGGGGCTTCACGCAGAGGCAGAGAGCAGCAGACGTTGAACAGTGACGGGAAATCAAACTTTTCTATCTCCTCTCTGAATCCAGCCGTCACTCCTCATCACGGCTAACGTGGCCGATGAAGAGTCCGACACGCAGTAATTACAGACGTATGACGCTGTCAGGCTGAAGCCTTATTTCTAGAGTTAGCTTAAACCACGACGATGAGACGAATGCAGCAGGCGTCCACGAAGACAAAGAATCAACGACGCTATTTTTTATTGTTGTTGTTAAATTCAGACTTTATTTTACAAAACTCAAAAAAAAAAACCGGAAAGTTCTTATTAAAGTCACAGTTTGGAGGGTCAGTGTCCAGGAAGAGGGCAAAGCTTCAGTTCAGGTGGGTCACAAAGTGAATCTCAGCCTCAGGTCACCAGCGGCTCGTTCCACCAGATCCGGCTCCTGCCCTCTGCGCCAAAACCCTCAGAAGCTGGATGAATGTCCGTGATGTTACCGTGCTTCGGACCCAACGTGAGGACTCGAGTCCATCTGGTTGTTTTCTCGCTCTCTCAGCTCCCGTCTTTCCATTCGCTGCGAAGCGGCCGTCCTTTGAAGCCCGAGCGAGGAACTGTGTGAGGAACCACTTTCAAAGCGTCTGCGTCATTTAGCTCGCTGACTGTGAGCAGATCCTTACCCAGCATCCATCAATCTCCAGTTTCAAAGCAGGGCGTTGTGGGGGAGGATCAGAGAGCACGAGAGAGAGAGAGAGAGAGAGAGAGAGAGAGAGCTGTGGAAGATCAGTCAGGTCCTCCTGATGTGTGGACACTCTGGATCGGGGGCCTTGGGGCTAAATGTGAACAGTCTGCCAGCCTCTCTGCTGTCAGAGAGGATCTGTTAGCGTGTTTGTCACCAGTCGTTGGTGTGATGGTTATCAGACGTGTTGCAGACCACAGAGACGTTCAAGACCATCCAGAGCAACACCTCAGAATGAGGACTTCATATATTTTTATCAGTGTTACTTTGAGGATCCACAGAGAAGTCACTGAGGTGTGAAGAAGAAACAAATACGATGAGCTTTAACATGAAGATTACCGTGTGGATAATAACACGTATGAACATCAAGTCTGTTCATCGAGCAGGTTCAGGAGAACAGCAGAAACCTCATGTTAAAAAAAAAACAAAAACACGTTCTGGATCCAACCTTCGTTTATCAGGTCAGACAGAAAAAAACAGCCTCTGAATGACATGATTAAGAGACATGACTCCATAATCCATGTCGACCACAGCAGGAGTTTAGCTGGACGCTCAGACTGAGCGTGTGCAGATTTTCACACCTCTACAAATTCATATGTTGAAGAAATCCCTGAACCTGTCTGTAAAATACCACGAGATCTTCACGAGATCTACACGAGATCTACACGAGATCTTCATGAGATCTACACGAGATCTTCAAGAGATCTACACGAGATCATCACGAGATCTACACGAGATCTTCACGAGATCTACACGAGATCTTCACGAGATCTTCACGAGATCTACACGAGATCTACACGAGATCTACACGAGATCTACACGAGTTCTTCACGAGATCTTCACGAGATCCATACGAGATCTACACGAGATCTTCACGAGATCTACACGAGATCTTCACGAGATCCATACGAGATCTACACTAGATCTTCACGAGATCCATACGAGATCTACACGAGATCTTCACGAGATCTACACGAGATCTACACGAGATCTTCACGAGATCTACACGAGATCTTCACGAGATCTTCCAGAGATCTTCACGAGATCTTCACGAGGTCTTCACAAGAGCTACACGAGAAAAAGCTCTTCTGTAAAAACAGGTCTTCAGTAGTGAGATTAAACCATTAGGAACTCCTAATTTATTCATGACTCATCGGAGGGACGAGGCCTTAAACACCAAGGTCTTCCATTAGCTCCGCCCCTGACAGGCCTCAAACAGAGGGCTGGCCAATCAGAGAAAAGGAGGTTTGTTGAGTGGTGACTCTTGAAGAGGCGTAACAGTTTGAAGCTTCAAATAGGACAAATCTGGTCATTCAGGTTTATTTTGATTTTTGTTATGAGACATTAAAGGACACTCACAGACGTCACATGACCTCAAACTCTCCAATGAGACAAAACCACGTCCGTACGTCACGGTACGCTTACAGTGTTTTGAGGAAACGTGCTCTTGTGATGTTTTTTTTGTCTACTCCTCGGAGTCACTGAGGCTTCTTAAAATATTCAGCGGTTCCCATGACCCCCCCTCTCCCCCCTCCTGTTTCCCGCTCTCTCTCGTTCTTGCGTAATCTTACATAATGTCTTGAATATTTAAAGCGAGTTTAGCTGAAGCGCTCGTGGCCTTTGCTGAAGGAACCAGGACGACGGTTGGATTCACTGGAGAGGAAAAGTGAGCGGTGGTTGAAAAGTATGAGGAGAGAAGGCTGCGGGAAATAATTCAAGGACGTGTTCTCCTGAGTCTGAGGACGAGCGCACGCACACCAGGACAGGAGACGCTCAGCAAACCTGCCTGCTGATGAAATGTTGGGAAAAGAAGAGCAGATGGCAGCTTCGCATCTGATCGCGAACATAAAACTCCTCAGCAGATCCTCTCACATGACGCCGGCAGAGTTTCTTTTTATCAGTTTGGACGATTTTCTGCATAAATCCAACATTTTGATTCATCCTGTGGCTCTGATTAAACGTGTTAAAACCTGAGGGCTGTGTCTCCGACTGGTCTTTATGAACGTTGAATAAAACTTCATCTGAAGTGTGAGCGCTTTGACCAAGAATATGATCTAAAATGAGTTAAAGTACGGTGTGGCCAACTCCACAAGATCTGGATTCATACATTTCTCTCGTAATTTTATGGCTTGTTTTGAGATTATGTCGGGAAAAAAAAGTGTGTAACTTAAGACGTTAATCTCAAAAGTCCATCAAAAGAAGTTAAAACGAGCCATAAGTGAAAATAAGATAAAGAGCAGTGCCAACAGGTGGTTACAGAAAGAGCTACACATCTGCAGACGAACGGCACATTGCTGAATGTAACAGATTATACAAAACAGCTCCAGACCAGCAGAGGGCAGCAAGACAACAAGAAAGTCCTTTCAGGGAAAATGACGCCATAGAAGAAGACAGACAAGCCGTGTCGCGCTGCAGTTAGCCTGTTAGCCTGTTAGCCTGTTAGCATGGAGGATACTCAGCCTGTGCTGGTTCTGATGGGGCTTTATGTCACCGCAGATGGATTTGTTGACTCTTGAAAGGAGTCGAGCTCTAGAGACGAAGCCGTCAGATGTCTCAGGATGGACTTGTTTTGTTTTTTTATGGAAGCTCAGTGTTGCCAAACATTTTCACAAACTGCATCCAAGCGATGATGGATGGACTGAAACCTGGCACATGATAAAGGAGGGTGTATGAAACCAGCTTTGTCTGAAAAACAGAGTTAACGATCCCTTCGATGACTCCAGAGAGCTCACGAGTGAAAAGCAGTCAGCGTTTACGGCCCACGATAAAGAACCCGGAGCCGCCGCCGCCGAAACAAAGAGCAGAGGCTGAAAATAACTCCAGATACCTGCTTTGATGTCCGACACAGAACAACCCCATTGAGAAATCAGAGGAAAAAACTCCACGAAGAACCCGCGCATCGGCCCACCGCCGAACACGGCCGCCTCATTGGGCCGGCAGCTTCCTGCTTTGTCCTGATTGGCTGTGGAGGAGGCAACAGTGAGGACTCTCGCCTAGCAACAGGCATGAGTGCAGCCACTGCAGAGCACCCCTCCTCCTGCCTCCACTCTGAGTGGGGGAGCAGCTGATAGAACGAGCACAGAGAGAGAGAGAGAGAGAGAGAGAGAGAGAGAGAGAGAGAGAGAGAGGGAGGCATATGTACATGAGCACACAAACACAGAATCAAAGAGCTGTGAAGAGAGCGAGAGCTGCTGTTCACTGTAAACACACACACACACACACACACACACACACACACACACACACACACACACACACACACACACAGTGTAAGCACATCTTGTACTGACTTCTTTAACCCTTTCATTACCAGACCATCAGCTCATCAGCTTCAGCCTGGCAGAGCAGCAGGAGGGAATCAAACCCACAACCTTTACTCATAGCTGTGTTACCCTGAACGCTTCCATCAGACGTGTCTGAATATTCATCAGAAACAAACTGATCATCAGACTTATGTGTCTGCATGAGGGGAAAAGGCTTTGGAGGTAAGCGAGAAAAAAAAATGAAGACGAATTTTTCAGGTTTTGAGTTTTGTTTGAATTCTGAGGTTCGAGTCCAAATTCCGACTTCGATCTCAGATTTTAACTTCTAATTTTTCAAGTTCTGACAAAAAGAAAGTCGAACATCAAAGATAAAAGACAGACGTATGATTTACATCGTTATAAAGTCAGAATTCTTACTTTTGTTTTCAGAATTCCTCTAAATTTTTTCGCTGGATTTTATCTGGATTTTATTTTTTTTACTGTCGTTAGAAATATATTCTAGAGGAATTTTTATTCATTAGTTCTTCTGGGGGAATTTAATGTCTTTTGAAATATATTTATTTATTCCTTGTGTGTTTTTATGATCTGCCCGTTTTATTTTGCTTTATTTCAGAATTCGGATTTTTCTTTAACTCTGAGATTAAAGTCAGAATTTTGGGAAAATGCCAGAAATCTGATAATGAAGTCAGAAGTTTTTGGTTAATCTAAGACTAACTTTTCATCTTAAAACTTTAACTGAATTTTAATGCCTGAATTTCAAGGAAAAAGTCAGTGTTATCAGAAATCTTTATTTGATTTTATCTTTTTAAAGAATTTTCACTTTTAATATGTTTAAGAATTTTTAGGGTAAAACTCAAAGATTAATGTAGGAATTCAGGATCACTGTCAAGTATTTTTTGGTTGAAAAATATTTATTAAAACAAAAAGAAAATAAATCCTGCCTAATGTCTCACATACGGAAGCCGAGAACGGCCATGGATTTTTCTCTTTTTTTTTCTGCTTTTTCTTTTTTTTTTCTGCACTGTTATCTCGTGATAACGAATTATTATTTCGTTATCTCAACAAAACAAAGATCGTTTTCTCGTTATAATGAATTAATTAATAACGTGTTTGTGTTGATTTCAACCTACAGGAGCTGCTGCTGTCTGATCCGTGTGAGTCCCAGGGAGGTGAAATGGCAGATCACACTATTGATCAACGAATTAGGATGTAATGGAGCAACGGAGAGGAACAAGACTGCGGAGAAGATCTTATAGTTTCCCAGGGCCCAATTATTTATGGCATATGGACTCCTATGACAAGCTAACCCCTTTCGGCATTGGAACAAACGGATGCATTGATGGGTTTTCGCGTCGTATCATCTGGATGCAAGCAAACTCTTCCAACAAGAGTCCATATGCCATAAATAATCGTTATCACGAGATAACAGTGCAGAAAAATAAGGAAAAGCAGGAAAAAAAGAGAAAAATCTATGGCCGTTTTGGGCTTCCGTACTGTGAGTTTTGCTGTTTTGGACGTTTGATGTCCTGTCTGGTCATTTACCTTCAGTTCACTCCTTTTAGTTCAGTTTGTGTTTCCCGCTCTTCTGATTGTCGTCCCAGCCCTCACTGATGGTTTGCAGCATTGCTGAGGTTTTATTTGGCTCCTTTTTCTGGAGTTTTCTCTGATTTTTCTGTTCGTACTTTTTACTGGAACAAAGACATTTTGTTGTTGCAGCATGGAGTCCTGTTAATGTCTCTGACCCCAACCATTTCATTCAAACTGTGTTAATTTCATCTTTATTCTCAATGAGTAACGATGGCGTCAGGAACAATCAAACCCTCTAAGTGATGATTCCTCAGCACGGGAAACAAACCACACGGAGAAGGCGGGACGGTGGAGAACAGGAAACGAAGGGTTGGACTCAAACCTGGGTTCAACTCTTGAGGACGTGTGACCTGACCACTCAAGTCTTTCATTGTTGATGGATCAAGATTATCTTATCAGATTGGCTATTGCTCCACCCCACCTGACCACCAATCAGGAAGCAGCTTGCTGACGAGCTCGGCTGGTTGGTCGCTGAAGCAGCCGATGCTTTCTTTATCTGACTGAAGGCTCGGGAATCGAACCTGTTTCCAGCTGGAATCGTGTAGAGAGCGTACAGCTGACTGTATTTGACGAGAAAACGGGACCAAATCTGAAACAGATGAAGCTGAACGACGGTTCAAACGCTCTCTGAACGTGAGACGGCCATCGCTCAGATATCTGTG
The DNA here is from genome assembly GCA_030710495.1 of Labroides dimidiatus. Lineage (NCBI taxonomy): Eukaryota > Metazoa > Chordata > Actinopteri > Labriformes > Labridae > Labroides > Labroides dimidiatus. The sequence goes on from CM061152.1 coordinate 31,615,478, forward strand.
GTGGAGTGGAACGTTTGACGCCGAAGACGTGTTCCTGAACGCCCTCCTACTCACCAAACCTGCACGTTGGCTGCTGCTTTGTTGGAGCTGTCAGTCTCTGTAAACGTCCGCCAATCTCCTGATTTCTAAATGTGGAGATCAGCAAGAAAGAGAGAGAGAGAGAGAGAGAGAGAGAGAGAGAGAGGATGACGGTTCGTTTGCGGGTAACAGACGAACCAAATCTAAACCTAAAGTTTGAGGCTTGGTTCCTCTGGATGTGTTGAGGATGTTTGTCAGGTTTTTACAGTAAAGTGATGAGAGAGAGAGAGAGAGAGAGAGAGAGAGAGAGAGAGAGAGAGAGGTTTGGTCTGATCCAGTCAACAGGTTCCTCAGCAGTGATTTAAACACTGTGGGATAATTGAGCTCCTCAGCATGGAGACTGTCAGCGCAGGCCGTCCGCTGAGCCTCCTCCAGCTCCTCCGTCTCTTTTTATCCCGCTCGGTGTGGGGTCTGCGCCTCCATCAGCTGCTGTGTGGAGGAAACAGAGGAACTGGAGCTCACTGATTGTTATAATTTTCATCTCACCCGCTCTCTCTCTCTCTCTCTCTCTCTCTCCTCCTCTCACGTCCGCTGCCACCTGCATCTTTCCCTTTTTTTTTCCTTCTTCCTGATGCCGCTAGCTTCTCGAGGGACTTGTGGAGCGGCTTTCATTGGCTCACTAAATTGTCATGGCAACTGCATACTGGCAATTTGCTGTTCTCAGAGGAGACGTGGCGATGCCTGTGAGTCACAGTTGTTAAATGTATACACACACACTTACATATATATGTGTGTGTACGTGTGTTTGATTTCCCAAAGAGTCTCTAATGTTTTAGAAGTCCATCTTCATGTTTGATTTCTTTAAAGATGGCGCTCTATAACCAAAGAAATGATCCTTACATGAACAGAGGAGAGCTTACTGAAGCTGAACAGTTTGGAAGCAGTGAACCAAAAACCAAAGTGAACCAACCCCGGGACAGGCGGGGTATGCGTTTTGAAAAAAAAATCCACAAAAGTCACCCACTGTTTGAGGCGAACCCCCGTCGCACATCCACGTCTGAGCAAGAATGAGATGCCTTCTTCAGGGCCTTCACTTGATGGTAACCTGCCCTCCAAAGACGAGAGCAAAGGAGCCGGTTTCCTGCACCATCAGCCGTAATACCACAAGTGGGGGCAGCGCATCGAATACTTGCTGAGTAAGCATGGCGCCTGTCTGTTTAACAGAGGCGGGTGTGTCGCATCTATATGTAGCTATTGTGCTACTTAATCACCTTCTTGTACTCCATCGTACAGGTCAGAGAGGTAACCCCCCCTCAGGCGGCCCACGTTCAGAAGACCCTGGACAAGGAGGCAGAGTGGGGGATGAATAGACTCATGGTCGAAGAGGTCCTGAAGGCCTGGGTTACCAAGGACAGCTATGTCCCCGCCCATTCCATTCTTGAGCGAAACTGGAAGGGCTTGGCCTTTAAAGAGGGGGCAAAGGAAAAGGTACACACACACACACGACTCGCGATCCGAATCTCTCGAGTGATTGCTTTCACGTGCCTTTAATGACCGAAGCTTTTCTGCTGGTTTTTCTTCTAAGGGGACCTCACGACGGTGCTGTTCCACAAAGGGGGACACCATCTACGACTACCAGGGGACCCTGATGACCCTTCAAGGCAGAGGGCGGCAGGGGGACGTGCATCGATGCCATCCTCACATGGAAAGAAGAACCACTCCAGGAAAAACCCAAACATAAAACCCAGAATGCACACGGTCGGCGCTCAAGACGGGCCACGGCTAAAGATACTGCTGACAGCTCAAAGGGACATCGGGGTCGGCGAGGACCTACTGTTCGACAACGGGGTCACGGGGAGAGGCCTTTGGATGGGAATTGGAGTGGCTCCACACTTGACGTTTACAGTTAGAAAATTAAAAAGTCCAGATTTAGCACAGTTTTCTTTACTTGTGTGTCTTTTTTCTTGTTTATCCCATGGGGAGGGGTTGCACATAGGTTCAGTTGTTCACGAATAATAATAAAAACAACCACAAAATTGTCCACACGGACTCTGCCTTGACGTGGTGCGGGGGCTTGAGCATCTGGGCGATCGTAGAGACTTTCCAGATTGGCTCTGCCCAGCACAGTGTACCACTTCATCCAAACAGCCATAAAAACCTGCTGACTCAAAAACAGACTGCAGCTCCGCTAGCTCCATGGCTCAGCCCATATAAACGTGCTCACTCACATACATGAGCAGAGTTTACATCTTTCAGCTTCTGCTCTATAGTCGAATGGTTTGAGAGAGAGAGAGAGAGAGAGAGAGAGAGAGAGAGAGAGAGAGAGAGCATTCTTTTTTTTTTTTTTTTTTGGCTCGTTCGCCTCAACAAGCTTCAATTTGTCTCCCACTTAGAGACCAATCGACTCGCTCAGCCCTTCGCCCCCGAGACCTGCGAGCAGTTTGGATTAGAAAATGAATCTCTGCTAAGCGGCTCTTCTGTGTGTGTGTGTGTGTGTGTGTGTGTGTGTGTGTGGTCCTCAGCTGGATGTCCACTACAGCTCAACAACTCAGAGCCCAAGCTGAGGACAAACAGACGTCTGGATCGGTCCAAATCTCCTGAGTTAACTGAACTTCAGATGTTCAGCGGCTGCTGGTGAGAATGAGTAAGACCAGAAAACACGGCGGAAAACAGAGAGAAGTGAAAATGATCTGATGATTATCACAAATTAACAAAAGTTAGAATTCTGTTCAAGGCTAAAATGACTCCACATCAGAATGTCAGAGAGCAAAAGGCAACGAAATCTGGAAGTTTGTGACTTAAAAACAGATTCAAAGAGTTCTGGAATTATGGAGCTCAAAAGGCACGGTCACAAAATCCTGGAATGTTACCCACCTCAGAGAAATGGCAGAGACTTCTAGAACGCTTTAGAACCAAAGCAGAGACAAAGAGTTGAAATGGAGGTAATAATTTTGACATGATAAAGCCAACTTAGAGTTACGGAGTTTTTGGACCTCAAAGCAGGGGAAGAGTCCTGGAGTCTAAGGAATGTCATTGGCTGGAATTTTGCTTCTTCAGAGTGACGGCAGATTTCCAGAATTGTGAGATACTGAAGCTAAGGCGGAGAGTTCTAGAGTTTTGGGATCCAATTGGTTGGAATTTTGAGGTCTGTCTAGATTTTCACCCAGCCTGGATTGGTCTCATTGAAGAAGAACTTTATGAATCCCTTTGGGCTAAATTGAATAAACTCTGAATAAATCATGATGTATGTACACACAATTTCAGCCCAATTCCAATGGTTTGGTCCATGCCCAGACTTGAACCAGCAACCCTCCACTTACCAAGTCCCAGTGGACTGAATCAGGGTTTTGCTGTTGCTCTTTTTAGAGCGTGGACATGTGTCATCCAGAGTTCCCAGTTTGAACAAAAGGTTCTTCTAATGAAAATGAGTAAAAACCACATTATGGGTCTTGGTCCAGGTCTTGGTCCAGGTCTTGGTCCAGGTCTTGGTCCAGGTCTTGGTTTTCGTAGACAGAAATGCAGGATGTGATTCCAGAAGCAGAGAAGCCGAACTTTAGCTAATTGTTGTCCCTCACAAGACAACAAATACTAGTGTGTGTGTGTGCGTGCGCACGCGTGTGCTGGGGGGGGGGGGGGGGGGGGGGGGGGTGATGTCTGAGACCTCTATGGATGTGCAATCCTTCAAACCCCCATCACACCCCCTCCTCAAGTCTCAGCTTGTCCTTCCCACGGGTCGCCTGTCTGCATGTCAATCCAAGACCCGAGTACAACTCCAGAGAAAATGAAACAAACACCAAAATAAATAAATAAAGAAATAAATAAAGAAATAAAGAAAGAAAGAAAGAAGAAGAAGAAGCAAGACGTCCAGTCTGTGGTGTTTGTAGACTGAGCGTCGTCATCTCCCTCGAGACTCTTAGCTCAGCCAAACCCTGACCTGAGTAATAAACCTCCTGTCATTATGCAACATGTTGAAATCTGCTCAGCCAATAGAATCACAGGAATGTTAACTAGATGTTGAGGTGTGATATTGGGAACAGAATCTAAAGGTAGAGGACTCAGGGGCAGTGAGAGTTATTTTCAGCGTGCTCCGTCACAGGAGGCACAAAGATTACAGCGTCCTCTCACTTTTCTTCATTATATTTTCATTGGTGTAAAGGTTGCCAGGCAACAACAGCTCTGCTTCTGAGGACGGTGGGGAGAAAATAGAGACGGGTTGAGTGGGTTTTGATTAAAAAAAAAGAATAAATCTTTGATCTTTTTGAGCTCTGCTTGTTGGAAACACAGGACGCTCTGATGGAAGGCACAATTAGTTTTTATTGAGGAGCTTAACGCGGCACAGAGGCTGCTCACGTCACATTTAAAGGCCCGTCTGACTGATATCAGATCATAAACACGTCCTAACTTTATATTTCCTGTTAGTTCTATGGCTCATTATTATATTAAGCTGTGAAAACAAGTCAGACTGAGATGTAATTGATTGGATTTACTGCACAATAAATATTAATATAGTAGCTACATAGAATCTAGCTTGTAAAGCTAAATGAATCAAACCTACAGCGAGACCGTAGCCTGAAAAGTGTTCGATCGGTCGATGGATAGACTGACTTTTACTGGACAAACAAAAAGAGCACAGCACATAACAAATCAACACAACATGGGGCGCACCCTTCAACTCTCGCCAGCAGAGCGCGCACTTCCAGGGGTAACACATCCAAAATCATTATCACCCAAAAAACTGCAGGTCCTCAACCGGACCTGCGTACTTAAGCTAAATTTTAAGAAACTTAGCGGCGGTGGGGCGTAACTGTGTTGCATCTGCAAATAGTTTAAAACAAACTCTTTCTAATGTGAATGTAAAGTGTGTAAAAAAAAATATTTGTACACTTAAACTGAGATACGTGCCAAAAACTGCAGTTCCTCAAGTGTCCACCAGGTAGCTACATTCACGCCCATTGAAAAAGTTGCTCTTTGACAGTTGACTGACAGGTGGAGCTAACCCTGTAGCTGTTAGCAAAGAGGCTAACTGCCTGCCTCACCTACACCTCTTTCTGTCACACTAAGCTCGACCGACAGAAGTTGCGACCGTAGGCTTCAGAAACAGACGTGTAACTTCTCAGAGACTACGTTCACGTGTCGTACAGTCAGATTTGGACCTAAAGCTTCTGTTTGCAAATTGGTGTTTGAGTGACATAGAGGGACAGTGAAGAGAGCGAGGCTGCCTATGAAAGTAAAACAGTGAAACAGAAAAATGACCCATTTTCTGATTGTTTTACAGAATTTATGCTTGAAGTAATTAAGACACAAGTCTACATCTCTGAACAAAGATGGTGAAGGCAGCTGGGTGAGGTTAGTTTGTTCCTCTGTGAATTAATGGCGTTTAATGGCGTTTAATGGCGTTTAATGGCTGCAGATGGAGGGTTGACGCTTTGTTACAGCAACATTGGAAAATGGAAAATGAGCTCCTCATGAGGCTCAAGGAGCTCAGTACAATCCTCATGCTGTGTCCCATTGTGTTGTATTTGTTCGTGAAGTGTTTTTGTGTTTCAGAAAGTTTCGTCCTTGTTAGATTTTGTTTTTGAACTGCGGCTGTTTAATCTGGAGTGTTGTGTTTTGTGAAGTGGCGTCCTTCGTTGAACAGTTTTGCTCTTCACACGCCAGTTTTTGTTGAGTATTCTCTCAGGTATTTTTATTTTTTGTGTGAAATGTCCTGAATGTTTGTGTCTTTGAAGACTTGTTGGATGTTCTTGCTGTCGTCACTTTTTGTACGTTATTGAAGGTCAGTCCAGTCAACACACCTTCCTTTGCATGTTTATGATTTCACATAAATCTCTCCTGGTTTGGGCCTTTGGATGCTTCTTCAAGTCTGTGCGAAAACTCAGGTTCACCTGTAAGAGTTTTAGGTTTACATCTATGCAGTAAAATCCACCATAAAACCATTTTGTGTCACAAGTCCAACAGGAAAAACACAACGAGGAGGAGGAGGAGGAGGAGGAGGAGGAGGAACCAGGCGCGGATTCAACTTAAAGTATTTATTAATCTAAATTCAAGAGTTCATGAAACAGAAACCAAAAATTCAGGAGACCAAGAGACACAAAACAAACGTCAAACATCAACAATGATCTGAGAAAGTACTGAACTCAAGACAGAGACTAAAGTCACTTTCACATCAACGTTGTTTGGTTCAGACTTTCAGACTTTTCTGTTTGATCCGAACCAAAATGATCGGTGTGAAACCTCCCCTGGACCTTGGTCCGACCAAAAGCGGTGGTCTCAGTCTGGACCAAACGAGACCACGGTCTGGTACATGCCCAGTGTGAAAGCATTATTTTGAAAAGTTCTGACCTTCGTACCAATCACAGGATGACACACTTTCTCCTTCTCTCCTGTCGACGACGATAAAGTTGTCGTCTAATTATAAACGTCATAAGACGACCTCAGATCAGCATTATGTACAATTCTTCAAGTTGTCGCTGTTGGTGGTATAAAAACATCAACGATATGAAAGCTGGTTTGATTTCCGGCCAAAGGACCAATCAGTGTAAACTATGGAGACACGCAGAGTACACAGTCGATGACGGTTCACGTAGCTTCGTTATGTAAGTTCTGTTCGTCTGTGTGAAACTATAACAGACCGAACCAAATGTAGACAATGTAACAAAAACACAGACTTTGGTTCGGACTAAGGTCCGGACTTTCAGGTGTGAAAACACCCTTAATATGCAAGGGGCAATCAAACACAGGTATGTGATGAGGCACAGGTGAAAAACAAGGCCAGGAGAAAACACAAGACAAAAAAACACCAAAAAAAAAAAACCAGGGAAACTCAAGGATGTAACGTTACCACCAGAAGAATGAAACATGAATTAAAAACCACAAAATAAAACACAGAAGACTAAACTATGAAACAAGAAGACAAAAACACGGAAGAGAAACAACAAGAAAAACCAGAAACCAAATCCTCACAGTTCAGTCTGCTTAAAATGGACTTGACGGCTCTTTAGTGTAGCGAAAGACTTTTTGGTTTTGTTGGATCTTTCTTTACGATCTTTGACCCACGTCTGCTGAGCCGACCCGTCTTCCTCCTCTGGGATCAATAACGTTCATTTTATCGCGTCTTATCTTTGATCTGAGCTCGTATCAGGGGCCCTGTGAGCGCTCCGTGTGTTTCAGTGAATCGATGTCAGACTAAGTGCTGCCAGATTCTTTTATTTATTTATTTTTTGTAAAGACTCAAGGGGCCAATCTGTCCATTTATCAGACGTTTAAATTAAAGCTGAACAAAACCAAAGTCTGGACTTGGACTCAGAAGATGGAAATGAAAACAGGTTTCTTCATAGACGCTCTCTGATTCACTGTTTTAGTTCCTCCACTCGAGGAACTGAGGCTGGGGGTGGATTTTTCGCAACTCATTATTTTTTGAGTTATTAAACTTATGAGTTTTGCCCATATATGGGCGTGGCTGAGCTTAGCATTTCCAGTCTGGTACCTGTTAACAATGGGCTTAAAACTCTGCACCAGAAACAAATGGGTGATGTCACTGAGACCACGTCCTTACATCGTTCCGTCTATTCAAACAGTTTCTGTGTGTAAATCTTGTTTTCTGGCTCCACCTGTCGCTCTCACAGTCACATTACATTTTTTTTGATTTCTCATAACTCTTTAGAAATGGTTCCTCTCGGTGCTGTTGGCTCCTTGGCTCATAAAAAGATGTTTCTGTTCATTTCAGGCTTTTTCGTAAAAGAGTTAAAAATTACTTACAGGAGCTTTAAAGTCATTTATTAAAGGCAGCGGTTGAGTCGTGGACAGTTTGTCATGTTTGATGAATAACTACAGAGATTATAAAAGTATTGGCTGTATAAATCGTCCAATCATTTAATGGACTAACCGCTCTGCTAAAGAACCTCTGATTTATGCCTCCGGCTGCTGCGCGGCGCCGCCATGATGCATCATTTCCTCTCCCTCTAATTAAATGTCACTTATTTTGTTGCCGCGTGTTTTCAGCTGCCGCCGTCCCCAGCAGTGAGGTATCTGATGAATTATTTCCTGCTTTACAGAAAGCCCGCCTGTCCTGTGAATCATCCGGCCCTCGCTCTCCTGAATTATGGATAGTTAAGCTCAGTGATTACAGCAGATTGCCGTACAATTGCCTGCGTCAGTCAAGCGGAGCGCCATCGACTGTCCTAGATTCACAAATTCTACCTCGAGTGTCTCTCCTGGGATGGAGGGTGCTGCTCGCTGCTCGTCTCTGCCGGAGTTTAAGAGGTTTATAGGCTGAGAAGTGACAGGAATTCAGAGAGAGTGAAACTATTTTCAGCTCTTTTCAAGTTGGCGGCTCTGATGATCGGCGGCGCTGGAACTGTTGTCAGGAAATTTTTAAGTGGAGGTTATTTTTGGTGAGGAATTAACAAGGTGTCTGTTGTTTCAGTCTGTCAGAGGGGGAGAGGAGGCAGAGACAGGAAGTCGTTTCAGGTAACGCTCTTACAGTAAAAGTTTGGAGTCATCCACAGAGGACGACGGCTTGAAGAGAATCTGTCAGACATGTAACATCACAGCGTCAGAATATCAACCGAATCAGAGGAACCTTATGGATCTGATGTGGTTCCTGTGGTCCACAGGATGGTCTCTAATCAGCAGGTATCAGGATCACCTGTGAGGTTCTCCTCAGCTGACAGAGGTCATGTTAGTGGGCTCAAGTCTGCCTGCTCTGTCAGCACCTTTGGTTGGCTTTCTCTCCACACGTCTGACTGAAGTTTGAGTTTCTGTTCATCAGTTATTTTCTTTGCCAATCGTAGCCGGACGTCCATCTTCACACGGCGTCCAGCTCTCATCTTACAGTCCGTGAATTATCTGACCAGCAGGAACCATGTTCTCAAATATTCTCTGTCAAGAAACAGGAAGTCTGTCGAGTAACGTCTCATAAATTCTGCAGAAACTCAACTCTTCCAGCTGACATCTTTAAATCAATCTTTGATCAAGAGAGAGAGAGAGATCGACCGAGAGAGTCGCTCACTCGCTACAGAGGCAGAAAGTCGTCCACACGCGACAGAAAGTGAGAACAGTGATGTGCCCGCTCACTCAAAAAGAGAGCGAGCTCAAAGTTCAGTTCACTCTGGTTGTCTCTTTCAGTGGAGCCATGTACGCTCTGCCCCCTGTGTGCTGTTATCTCCTGTTAACCTCGGTGTTTATGACCCGTTCATTAACAAAGCAAATCATTCAAACCACCGCTGCAAACCCCTCTGCTGCAGCTTGGAGGGCCTGCTGTGAGTGTTTGAGAGGGGGAGGGGCTCAGCACCCGCTGCTCGTTGAGAAGCAGAGGGTGCTGAAGATCAAAAAATGTCGAAGAGTCGCCAGACGGGTCTGGAGAGTCGCTAAATATAGCGACAAGGTCGGTCACACAGCGCTCGGCGTCTTTCTGCACAATTTGGACACGTCTCTGATTGGGAGCGGCCGCTTCCCGCCTCAGGAGTGGGCAACACTCATGTTCCAGTTCACAGGATAAAAACTAAGCGGTTCAGCTCACCGTTCATGAAAACATGAGACTGACACTGACTGAGAGAGTCGCTCGCTCTCAGCAGAGACAGAGAGGTGACTGCTGGGAAATAAAGGTGTTTAATATGTTCAGTTACATACATGCAGCATTCTGTGTGAACCTGTGAAAACCACTCAGTGGAGGACGAGGAGGCTGATCTTCAAGCCAATCAGCAGAGAGCTCCACAGGTGAGTGTGGTTCCACTGACACACCTGCTCCCCTCCTCCTTATAATCACCGCTGAGGACTCGGAGCGACGGAGCCTCAGAGGTTTCAGAGGCAGCGTATCATGAGCGGGAGCTGCGGACAGAAAGTGAATCATGAAACGTGGAATCAAAGATTGATGAGGGGGGTGTTAATAATTCAGGGGTGGTGTAGAGATCTGACATCAGGGTTTGTTAGACAAGGAGCAAAGATACAGACTCCACAGAGACCAGTGCTTTAGATTCATCCAGATCCAATAAAGACCTCTAGAAACCTGGACCCACAGAGATCAAGATCTGAATCTGTACACGACCGCATCATTCAGACCTTCAGAGAGTCCAACAGACTGACAGACTGACTGACAGACTGACTGACCGACAGACTGGCTGACTGACTGACAGGCTGACAGGCTGACTGACTGACTGAAAAGTTGACTGACTGATACGCTGACTGACTGACTGACTGACAGGCTGACCGACTGACTGACGCGATAACTGACTGACTGACTGACTGACAGGTTGACCGACTGACTGACGGGATAACTGACTGACTGACTGACTGATACGCTGACTGACTGACTGACTGACAGGTTGACCGACTGACTGACGGGATAACTGACTGACTGACTGACTGACCGACCGACCGACCGACCGACTGACTGACTGACTGACTGACCGACCGACCGACCGACTGACTGACTGACTGACTGACTGACTGACCGACCGACCGACTGACTGACTGACTGACTGACTGACTGACAGGCTGGCTGACTGACTGACTGACCAACTGACTGACTGACCAACCGACCGACCGACTGACTGACAGGCTGACTGGCTGACTGAATGACTGACTGACTGACTGACTGACTGACAGGCTGACTGACTGACTGACTGACTGACAGGCTGACTGACTTCTGACTGACTGACTGACTGTCAGGCTGGCTGAGTGACTGACTGACTGACTGACTGACAGGCTGACTGACTGACTGACAGGCTGACTGGCTGACTGACTGACTGACTGACTGACTGTCAGGCTGGCTGAGTGACTGACTGACTGACTGACTGACAGGCTGACTGACTGACTGACAGGCTGACTGGCTGACTGAATGACTGACTGACTGAGTGACTGACTGACTGACTGACTGACTGACAGGCTGACTGACTGACTGACAGGCTGACTGACTGACTGACTGACAGGCTGACTGACTGACTGACAGGCTGACTGACTGACTGACTGACTGACTGACAGGCTGACTGACAGGCTGACTGACAGGCTGACTGACTGAGTGACTGACTGACTGACTGACTGACAGACTGAGTTACTGACTCTGTAAGGAGCTCAGCTCCGTCGCCCTGCTTACCAACACGACTCTTTCCAGGTTTTAAGGCCGGTATTTGCTGTTTTCTCCCCTCAGAAGAATCACGTCTTCTCGGCTTGTTGTGAATATTGATGTGAACTTCAGATGACTCCAGTCTGAGAGGACGGACCTGAACTCTGAGCGCTCAAACACCCAAACATCGTTCTGTTCAGGACGTCGAAAAAGACACAAACCTGTATTCAAAGACTCTACTGCAGAAGAGCAGTGAGGCCAGACAGCTGAGAGAGTCTTAAAGGGATAGTTCAGTTTTATTGGTCGGGGTGGGGGGGGCGACAGTTTTCTGCAGACGGGGAAAGAAGATCATGACGCTGTCGTGTTCAGAGATGGTCCAAAAACAAACCTGCTTTCTGACGGCAAAGTGAAGTCAGGAAAACATCTCAGTGGAGCACAAACTTTAACCAAGATGAGTGCTTATGTTGGAAAAGTGTTAAAAGCTGCAGTTCCTCCAGTGTCCACTAGAGGCTGGCTACAGAAACTCCAGAAACCAGATCCACACCCATCCTAAAAACCTGATAAACCTGACGAGAAGGTTTTGGCCTGAAGATCTAATTTTTCTATAAGCACACAGTCGAGTTGAGCTTTTTATAACTCTTTTTTTTTTTTTTTGAAGATGTTAAACTGATGGAAAGCAGAGTTTTGAAGCTGCTAACGTTGGGCTTTAGAAACAGCTGACGTCACAAATCTTGTACTCCTGGACTTATGGCCATAACAAACTAGACGCGTCTCTGGTCCAGCTCTGCTCCATTCAAGACAACATGTCAACTCACGCTGGATCTTTACTGTTGCATTGCGTTCCTCTGTTGCTTTGCATTCTTTGGTTGTGTTCCCCAGTTGTGTTGCGTTCCTGGGTTGTGTTGCACTACTTGGTTGCGTAGCGTTGCCTGCTTGTGATGTGTTTCCAGGCCCCAGGCTCCTATTTTTGCTGGATGCTGCAGCTGTGACGGTTTACAGAAAGCATATTGAGCAGGACAGGAAGTCATGCATGTAAACCACATCATAATGCCTAGTTACTTTCTAAAACAGAACGAACCATGCCTGGCCTAGGTCTGCTCTTTGTGTCAGTTTGTTGTTGTAGTCGAGCTAATTACGATCTGGTTTGTTTTATTTTGAAAATCAATCAAACGTTCTTGTTTGTTTGGTGTCAGATTCCAGACTTCCTGTCTAACTGATGCGTCATGCTCCGACTGCAGCAAAAATCAAAACAGGAACACAACTGATAAGAAGTGAAACCCATTAGCTGGTGGAGATGTACCGGACACAGATCTGGTGGAAGCTGATTTTTAAGCGCACGTTTCTTGGTGGTTTGTGACTCCACTGGAGTCGACGCACTGTCTGAAAATGTCACCTCAGTTGTGACCCTGAGTGAACACCTGAGCAGGACTTCCTCCCTGTGTTTGCCCTTTAAGCAGCATCGTCAAATGAACCGCTTTGTTTTTCTCTGACAGCAGCTCGTTGTCCTCTCAGTCGGCCCTCTCTGACTAACGAGAGACCCACTCAGTCCCAGAGACGTGCTCTCACGCTGCGTTTTCCCTCTCTTTCTGTCTGTTTCTCTAGTTTGTCTCTCTTCTTTTGTCCTTGCTGACCTATTTGAGCACTTTCAGGTACAGCCGCTGCCCAGCGAGACTCGTCAATGGTGCTCCAGGGCTTGTTGCTAAGCAACAGGCAGCAAGCCGGCCCGTGTGATGGTGGTAGTTTTTATGTAACAGTGTGTTTGGTGGTTGAATGTAGGGCGCTCGGTCTCTGAGGGGGAGCGTAGGGATGGTTGTGTCAGCGGCCGTAACCTCCAAACCTTCATCGTCCAGCGGTCTGGTCCTGATGGAGAGGATGGAGCAGATCCTGAACCTGGTCTTCATGGAAGCTGTGCTCGGACCTGGTCTCATGTTGAGTAGTATTTCAAGCAGTGTTTTCTAAGCTCGTCAGAGTTTGGCTAAATAAAGATTTTTAACTCGAGGTTTGATATTTAAAACGGTCTCTTTATCTGTATCACTGATTGTGTGGAGAGTTATACACGCCGTCTGTGTCTCTCTCTGTCCTCCGCCTGTTGGTCCAGATGGCGGTCGACTCTTTTTAGTCAAGAGAGGCATCACTGGCGGGAAAGAGGTGGTTGCTATGGCGAAAGTGACGTCTGGTGCATATTTAGCTGCTTCAGGAACTCTTACTTTGACTTTATGGATGTTTGTTTCCTCCTCAAGAAGCGGGAATCATCATCAGGTCTGATCGAGGTTAACGGAGTTCTTCAAAGTCTACGCGCAAGGTGTGCAGAAACGTTGAGTTGGCGCAAAAACGCTCAAGGTTTTATGTCGAACACATCTTTGTTTCACTTCTTAAAGATTCAGAGTGAGTTGAAACTTCGTCATGAATCAGTGTAAATGAAATATTCAGATCACTGGTGACAGAAAGTATCGTACAAATTCACATCCTGTGATCCTGAAAACATACACTCAGAAACTGGAGGCCTTGTTTTATTCCTCTTAACTACACGGTCCTCCAAAAAACAAAAACCTGACATTAGAAGTTGAATATGAGACAGGAGGTCCTTCTTTCCTGATTGTTGATATGAAATTTGAAGCAGATTGGACCCCACATGAAGGACTAACAGGAGCGTTGTTTAGGTCTACATGTTTCAGATCGCCTGTCATGGCCGCGCCCATCGAGTTACGAAAAATCTATTAATAACTTTTCATCGTCAGTGTGTCCAGTATACACGTAATAAATGCTTTGATCCGATCAAAAACCTCAGACGAGTTTGTTCAAGTACGTCGGACAATTCCAGCTTTCAACTCAAATTTGCCAACTTCCTGTTAGGGCTGCAACTAACGATAATTTTTCATAATCGATTAATCGGGCGATTATTTAAACGATTAATCGATTAATCGGATAATGACACATTTTTGCGATTTCCTTTACAATTTAGCTTAAAGTTGTTTTATGCATTTTCTAAACAGTAATAAAGACAATAAAAAGCATTCTTCCTTCAGTAATAATCTTTTGTTGCCTTTTTCTTCCTTGAAAGTCGTGCTGAATCTGCTAATATAATTGGCCGCGGACTCATTTTCTGTAAACAAACTTAAATTTTATAACAGCAAAAATATGCTTTTCTTTTTTTTTCTTCCTTTAACAAAGGATATAACAGCATGACTAGGGCTGCAACTAACGACTATTTTAATAGTCGACGAGTCACCGACTATTGAAACGATTAGTCGACTAATCGTTGCAGCCCTACTTCCTGTTCAGATTTCAACATGACAGTTATACATTTTCTTGTAGGACTTGGCGAAGTAGACGTGCAAAAAAAAAAAAAAAAAAAAAAAAAAAAAAAAGTGCATATTGGAGTCTGTGAAAAAAGTGGTCATTTTTGGCTGCCTCCCCTGGCCACGCCCATTGAGTTATGAAAAATCTTTAAATAACTTTCCATCGTCAGTGTTGACCTGATCAAAAAACAAACTGAGGCCGAGTTTGTTCAAAAAATTTGGCAAATCCGATTTGTAACTCAAACTGCCAAACTTCCTGTGCAGATTTCATCATGTTGATAAGAGACTCTTTACCCTAGATACACTCGCCTCCAAAAGCTTTTGAACAGCAGGGTCAGCTCTTTCATTTGTGCTTTAGAATGAAAAAAAAAAAAAGAAGCATCCGACATTAAAAATAAAAAAAATGAGACAAAAGATCAACATTTCCTCTTTTAGTTCACATCTGAATCTGACACACAGAGTAAAGGTCAGCACGTTTTGTTTGAACCCAACTGTTTTTCATGTGAGAAAAAGTATTTGGACATGTGACTGAAAGGTGCGTTTGGTTCCCCAGGTGTGTCCTGTTACCCTGATAATTCAAACAACAACTAGCGCTGAATGTCCACGCTCAGTGTCAGATTTGGCTGAAGTGGTTCCACCATGAAAACCAGAAAGCTGTCGATGCCTGGAAAACAAGCAACTCGTGTTTTAGCCTTTAGCGTGTGGTTTAGCCTTTAGCTCGTGTTTTAGCCCTTAGCCTGTGTTTTAGCCTTTAGCTTGTGTTTTAGCCTTTATCATGTGGTTTAAACTTAAGCTTGCGTTTTAGCCTTAAGCTTGCGTTTTAGCCTTTAGCTCGTGTTTTAGCCCTAGCCTGTGTTTTAGCCTTTAGCTTGTGTTTTAGCCTTTATCGTGTGGTTTAAACTTAAGCTTGCGTTTTAGCCTTTAGCTTGCGTTTTAGCCTTTAGCTCGTGTTTTAGCCCTTAGCCTGTGTTTTAGCCTTTAGCTTGTGTTTTAGCCTTTAGCTCATGTTTTAGCCCTTAGCCTGTGTTTTAGCCTTTAGCTTGTGTTTTAGCCTTTATCGTGTGGTTTAAACTTAAGCTTGCGTTTTAGCCTTTAGCTTGCGTTTTAGCCTTTAGCTCGTGTTTTAGCCCTAGCCTGTGTTTTAGCCTTTAGCTTGTGTTTTAGCCTTTATCGTGTGGTTTAAACTTAAGCTTGCGTTTTAGCCTTTAGCTTGCGTTTTAGCCTTTAGCTCGTGTTTTAGCCCTAGCCTGTGTTTTAGCCTTTAGCTTGTGTTTTAGCCTTTATCGTGTGGTTTAAACTTAAGCTTGCGTTTTAGCCTTTAGCTTGCGTTTTAGCCTTTAGCTCGTGTTTTAGCCCTTAGCCTGTGTTTTAGCCTTTAGCTTGTGTTTTAGCCTTTAGCTCATGTTTTAGCCCTTAGCCTGTGTTTTAGCCTTTAGCTTGTGTTCCAGCCTTTAGCCTGTGCTCTCTCTCTCTCTCTCTCCTGTTTATCTTTCTTCTTCTCTTCTGTCCTTTTTCTGTCTGTCAGTTCAGCTCCAGTCTCCACCATCTCTACTAAATTAATCACAGAAATCATTTTCAGCAGAGACAAACTCAGATCTCTCTCCTCACTGCTAAACTTCACCAGCCGGCGTATCAGGTGGTAACATGAGAGACTTTTTCAGGATCACTTAGAAAGTCGCTCACAGGGACTTTAATCTGTTTTAAGTTTTTTTCTGTTCAAATATTTTTGCTTCGATAAAACTTTTGTGCTCCGTGTCAAACGATGTTATCTCTAAACGACACTTTTGGAGGGGAGTATTTACTCTCTGAAGCACTGAGTGTCGGTTGGTGGTTTTAACTTGAAGGAAAATGGATTTTGGAGGTGTTGTGTTTGCATCAGAGACCTCAGGGAGCAGAAATGAGCCAAACACACGAGGACCTGGACCTGGGTGTGATCCCTGACCCCCTGAGGCTGAAGCTGCCTGAATACTGAAACTCATCAGACCCTGCTGGTTGTTGTGGTCTCGTCCTGCAGAGCTGCATCTGTATTTCTAACTGGGAAGCGGCTTGTATGATGGTTTGAATCTACTTTAAGCACCTGCTGAATGTCACTCTCCATCCCACCCTCAGACTCAACCCAACCCTTTGAAACCACACCTACACCTTCTTATTTCATGATCTTACTGTCTGATGGGGGTCTAATTGCTGCCAGGACCTGCAGCCCTGAAATCCGTTTGCTTTAGAGTGTAGGAAGTTCTGCACCACATGAAGGTCTTATCCAGGTGGTCCAGGCTGAAGGTGGGTGTTAAAAGCTCAAACATCAGACTGGAGTTCACATCCTCAGCTCCACATGTGTTTAGCTTCAGGTAACCAAAGTGTCCACAGCAGGTGGATGATGGTGGAGTCTGGCAGGTCCACAGCAGCAGACTGTCTACAGAAAGGATCCAGAAGAACCTATGAGACAAGATCAGGGACTCCAGAAAGATCTGGAGTCAGCCGTAAAGAGGCGCTGCAGTCTAAGCCTGCTGAGTTTGCTAAAAAAACACCTCTCTTCCACTTCCCAGCGTCTCGATTTGTGAATCAAATGAAAATCACTTGATCAGGACTCTCGGGTTTATTCACAGACCTTCAGTCAGTTTTCACTTATTTGCCGTTGTTAAATTCTCTGATTCAGTTTCATCCACAGCGCTCTGCTGGATTCTGTGATGGGGCTGCGCCTGCATGCTTAGCTCAAAGGTGGAACTTCAGCTCAAAGTTTTTTGGGTTTTTTTTATTGATTTTTTTCCCCATTTGCAGCAGCAGGAAGTCGCTGCAAAAAGCATGCAATCTAAAAATCAATGAACAGACCATAATAATAATAATAATAATAATAATAATAACATGATGATGATGATGATGATGATGATGAAGGGGTTTTTAATGTGACTGCGCTGGTTTGTAAAGTAAGACAGAAGGTTCCACATGACCGCTCGTCTCCTAAAAACCCCCACACACACACGCATGCAGGCACATTCACACACACGCTACATCCTCACCATGCCAATGGTTGCCATGGCAACTCCACCCTCCACATCTCTGCCTCTCCTGCCCCCTCCTTCCCTCCCTCCCTCCCCGCTCTCCTTCCTCCGTCACGTCTAACAGAAAATCCATATAAGGGAGAGAAACGGCAGAAAAACGGTCGATGTCCTCTGAACACACGCTGTTCGTGTTTGTCGCTGCTGTGGCGACCAGATGCTGCGAGTCGTTGGCTTCGATTTTCTGATTTATTCATTATTTATCACTCATTCTTACAGCAAAAAGGTTAAAACATAAGGTAACGGGAGAATTAAAAGGACTCTGCTGAATAAAAAATGAAAAATGAGTTTCTTTTGGTCTTGGTGGCAGATATAACGAAAAGATGCTCTCAGGTGAGGAGGACCAGACGGATGGCGGTAACGGCTTTAAGAGTTTGTTCTGGTCACTTCCTGCTGCTGTTAAAACACAAATAATGAAATAATTCAGCTCTCAGTCTTAAGACATGAATTATTTTAATAAAAACATGTTTGTGTCTATAACAGAAACCTCCTGATCAAAGGTGCAACAGGTTTTTTATTTCTCTGCATCACAGCTTGATGTCGTTCATCATTAAATTATCAGCCGCTCTGTTTTTAGTGTTTCCTGATTGACAAACCCTCGTTAATAAATAACGAACACAGGATCATAAAACAAATTCTGCTCCATAACAAATAATCTGATGTTTTATTACCACTAAAACATACAAATTTATTTTGACTTTAATATTGTACGTTTTGACTCATTTTGACAGTGCGCTCTTACACTGTGAATTTATTTAAACTTTTATCCCACAAATCATGACTTTATTCTCTTTTATCTATCTATTTATTTATTTATTTATTCTCTTTTATTTATTTATTTATTTATTTATTCTCATTTATTTATTTATTTATTTATTCTCATTTATTTATTTATTTATTCTCATTTATTCTTATTTATTTATTTATTTATTTATTTATTCTCATTTATGTATTTATTTATTTATTCTCATTTATTTATTTATTTATTCTCATTTATTTATTTATTTATTCTCATTTATTTATTTATTTATTTATTTATTCTCATTTATTTATTTATTTATTCTCATTTATTTATTTATTTATTTATTTATTTATTTATTTATTCTCATTTATTTATTTATTTATTCTCATTTATTTATTTATTTATTTATTCTCATTTATTTATTTATTTATTTATTTATTTATTTATTGATTGATTTATTTATTGATTTATTTATTGATTTATTTATTTATTTATTTATTTATTTATTTATTTATTTATTTATTTATTTATTTATTGATTGATTTATTTATTTATTTATGTATTTATTTATTTAGTTTGGCTCTAATCTTCTGTTGTCTAAATCACTGAGAGCTGAAGTTTATTCATGAAGATGTTGAGCTGTCAGAGGAAAGCTTTCAGAGGGGTCAGCAGCTTATAGAAATAAACACGTACATATTCCTGTTCGTTCCTGCTGAACTGGGTACACAGAGAGTGGGTGTGATTCTCAGCCAAAGATTGGAGCTGAAGAGGAGCTGAGATGTTTGTTTCTTCTTACGAAGGATCCAGACGGTGACAGTGGTTGGATAAGGTTTGATACGGTTCAGATGTTGATCAGCAGCTTCAGCGTCATGGAGACGACAGAAAGCACAGACGAGCATCACAGCAGAGCTCTGATTATACTCAGGTACTCAAACTGGTCCCAGCATGGAGAGGTCAGAGGTCACAGCATCCTGACAGCTGATTGGACAGTAGATGGATGATGCGTCTGCTTCACATGCTGAAGCCTTCCTCAGACTCTGACTGAGCTTTGTCTGCCACCTAGTGGACTTTTCTACACACTGCAGATTCAATCATCTGATACAAACCTCACCTGACGTACAATCAGGATAATCAAAGTGTTTGCTGTTGAAACTGTGGGATGTTTTCGTTCATTAAATGTAAATTTACCTGAAATGTAATCAGAGACGAGCTTCTGTCTCTTCTTCTTCTGTCAGAAATGATTAAACTGCCTCTGGAACTTCTCAGTAACACCACAAAGACTTTCCTTCCTCCTTTCCAGGCTAAACTCACCCAGCTGTTTCATCAGATGACAAAATGATGCTTCTGGACACGTGGACGCTCCAGTGATGTTTGATAACCTGCTGAAATGAAACCCTCAGACCCAGCTGGTCGCTCTTCTCTTTCTGGCTGTGTTGAATGTTTTCATCACACATAACTGAATCACCTCCTGAAGATCTGAACCTCACAGACGATCCGGTCCGTCTCTGATGATCAACCAGCAGCTCAGTCACTCAGAGTCCAGATGGTCTGGGATCGTGCAGCAGGTGTCTGGTTTCATTCCCAGCCCCTCCTCTTCACGCTCGTCTGATGATGTGATCCATCAAACGCTTTGCAGGAAGGAGACTGAGGTGGATCAGGTTCGTTTTTAGACACATAATTACAGCTTTGTGACCAGGAACTACTCTACAAGGAGCTTAAAGGTTCCTGTGACAGTTACATACAACAGCAGACCAGTAGAGGGCAGCAAGACATCGTCAGCTTCATTGGATAAACACCATTGAATCCTTATCTGATGGAAACTGGATACCCGCTGACATGTTCAGCTGAAGGTCACCACTTTACAGGGTCACTCTTTAAGCTGGAACACCGGGAGCTGACAGAGACACATTCACACCATCAGGCTCAAAGGAGACCATTGATTAGGAGGTACTAAACCAAGACCATCACAGCTGGGGGTCATCTGAAGGTAAGGAGGGAGGAAGAGAGGGAGGGGGGAATAAAAAAACTGGCTTCTCACAGCTATAATGAAGGCCCTCCATCCCCTTCTTACTGCCCTCTACTGGTCTGGAGGTGTAGTGCAGTTCCTTTTTTTTCTCTCCAGACTTCACTGGCTCAATTTGTATAATCTTTACAGTTTAATTCCTTGTTCAATCGATCACAGGAAGAGGATTAAATACTCAGGAACTACATTTAGATCCTGGTTCTTGGTGATAAAGCTCCTCAAAAGGTTCTTGGGGAAGTTCTTGATGTTGAAAAGCACTTGTTTATACAGGGGTGCAAACTCGTCACAGGTTAAAAATAAAGTGACAACCAGTGTTTCCTCTCTAATGGATCAGGTCTGTACCTGGTTCTTGTATCTAACAGACTAAATAGTCTTTATGTTATTGATCTTATTTACATGACAGGATGTGTGTTCCTTGTCCTCAGCTCTCTGTATCGCACACGGCAGAGTTTGGCCCCACGCAAATGCACAAAGTCAAGCACATTCTGTGTGGCAGAGAAAGTTGGGAAAAATAATGTAACAACCAACACAAGAAACACAGAAATTACAACTTGCAAGCTATCGACATAAAGAGAATAAAATCCATGAGCAGCTTTTTCTCCGTCGTCTGAGCTCTGGGATCGACATTTTGTAATTTTTATGAAACAGCTGTTAAGGTGGAATCAATGAATCAGTGTGACATCATCAAACACAGCACACCTCCAGAGACAAAAGCACCCAGAGACAGGCTTGTATAAAAAATTAGACCCCTTTTTATTGTCTTCTCATATATAAAAGAAATACAAAAAAGAAACATCGACACCAGGCGAGGTCGGAGCGGGACAGGGTCTGTGGGTTCTGGGCGGGGCTTTGGGACGGAAGCTGGGAAGTGACACGACGGGAGGAACGTCACACAGTCTCAGGGGGGAGTCTCAGTCAAAAAGACATCAACGTATGGGGGAGGGGGGGGGGGTCTGTCCGGTCCCTCCCTCCTCAACCCACCACATCCTCCTCCTCTTGATCCTCCTCCTCTTCATCCTCCTTCTCTTCATCCTCCTCCTCTTCTTTTTCAGGAACGAGGTGGAGTTTCAGGTCGACAGACATTCGTCACCAGCTGAGCTGCTTTAGGAGGCTGAAAGATTCTCATTGGCTGAGTTAAACTTAGTGGGAGGAGCTAGAGAAATGTTTTTTTTAAGTTAAATTTCGACATATGGGCAGATTTAGCAGCATGAAACAGAGTAAAGTGACTCTGCTGACACTATCATGACATTTACGATGCTTTTTTTTTTTTTTTTTTTTTTTTTTTTTTAGTGATTCTTAATTCTGTGATGTACGTTTAAAGGATTCCTGTTAAATTTCATGTCCAAGCCCCCAAAAATCAGAGTTTACATTCATGCCTGATTTTTGAGGGTTTGACACCGATGAGCAGAACTTGAGAGGCGAATTAATGACAACAAAAATAAAAGGAGCAACCCCAGCTAACTGTCCAGGAGAAATGGTGTTGGTGTTAGCCCTGTCAGATGCTAAGAATAGTTTTTAAAGAGGGGGTAAGTGTGTGAAGGATTTAAGACGTCAACAAATAAGGATCTCCTAACTGGTTCGTGACAGATGGGAGGCCTCAAACACCAAGGTCTGCTGTAGCCAATCAGAGGGAAGGGGATCCTTAAAGAGACAGCAGCTAACATGAAGCGTTTCAGAGGCTGAAATATTTTTTTTGGAATCGTAAATCATGTGCAGATCCCAGAGGGTCAGAATGAGGTCTAAGAGAACCCACAGTACCCCCTCTTTAATCTGCAGCCCCTCAAGTTTAACTCAACCACAGTGCTCGGGTCTCCAGCTCCGAGCAGCTCGGCCTGGAGGAGATCTGTGAGGAACTGAAACTCCAGTCCGCTCTTCAGGACAGCTCAGTCTTATCCGCCACTTCGGCGTGATGCCCCCCTCCCCCCTCGGAGCCACCGGGCGCTAATAACGTCCTGCGGTTGTAGTGGTGGTGGCCCTTCATGATGCCCGAGTTGTTGTTCTCGTTGAGGATCTGCTTCTGCTTCTGCCTGTTCAGCGACTGCACCAGGCCCAGCACCACGGCGGCCAGCGAGTACTGGCCGGTGATCTTGCGCGGCTGCAGGATGAGCGGGTTGGGCTGCACGCGGCCCAGCAGGAAGTACGTTCGGATCTTGCCCTCCTGCTCGCTGATGCCCTTGACGTAGATCTCCCCTCGGTACTCGAAGGCGAAGCCGCGCTCCTTCAGGATCAGGTAGGTCTCTTCAGGGACCTGGATCTTGCCGCTGACCCCCGTGCTGTCCATGCGGCTGGCCAGGTTCACCGTCTTTCCCCAGATGTCGTACTGAGGCTTCTTCGCACCAATCACGCCCGCCACCACCGAGCCGTGAGCCATTCCTGTCAAACACAGAGGGGTCAGAGATGTTCCTCTCAAACCAGCGCTCCGCTCGTCTTCCTCTAAAGGTTAAATATCTCACTCTTTATCCCGTGAAGAGGGACAGAACAGGAAGTAGAATCAGAAAACAGGCTGAACAGGAAGTAGAGAGAGGAAACATCTTACCGATCCTCAGCTCAAAGTTGTTGAACGAGTGCTTGTTGATCTCCTGGATGCTCTCGTTGAGGGCGATGGCGAAGTCGGCCAACGCGCACAGGTGACCCCATTTATCTTCACATTGCTGTGGGAGGAAGAGGAGGAAGAGGAAGAGAGTGAGTCAGCTGATCATCACCTTCCCCTCTTTTACGCTCTTCCCTCTGGGGTTTATTGTGACTGTTTTTTGTCCTGAGTTCTGAGATGAAAACCAGAATTCAGAGTAAAAACAAGACTTACAAGTTGAATCCAAAAAAAAAAAAACGAAACAAAATGAAACATCGTAAATTCAGAATTTTGCTACAAAGGTGTAACACTGAGATGAAGATCAGAGTTTTGACTTCACTTGAGAATTATGACATGAAAGTCAAAAATATCTGAGAGAGAATGAGGTTTGAGGAAATATCAGAACATATTTTTTTGGTCTAACTTTTTGAAAATAAATAAAAGGTCAGAATCCTGTGATTGGATCTCAAATTTCCATAATTGAATTGAGATTAAATCCAGAATTCTGACAACTCCTCAGGAATCAGATAAAAAAGTCAAAAATAAAAGATGAGTATCAGCACTGTGAGGTAAAATTTAGGTTTTTTAAAAAAAATAAAACTCAGACTTGAGAATGAAGTCAGAATTTTTACCTCAACCACAGAATAACATGAAAAACTACACAATCAATTCCACAATCAGGGAGCAGCACTAAAGAAAACCCCGCCCCCTCTGAGCAACAAAAACAAAACAAACAAGACAAAACAAAACAAAACAAACAGAACAAAACAAAACACAACAAACAAAACAAAACAAAACACAACAAACAAAACAAAACAAAACAAAACACAACAAGACAAAACAAAACAAAACAAAACACAACAAACAAAACAAAACACAACAAACAAAACAAAACAAAACACAACAAGACAAAACAAAACACAACAAGACAAAACAAACAAAACAAAACACAACAAACAAAACAAAACAAAAAAAAAACACAACAAGACAAAACAAAACAAAACAAAACAAAACACAACAAGACAAAACAAAACAAAACAAAACACAACAAACAAAACAAAACAAAAAAAAAACACAACAAGACAAAACAAAACAAAACAAAACACAACAAACAAAACAAAACAAAACAAAACACAACAAGACAAAACAAACAAAACAAAACAAAACAGAGGTGTCTAATTTGGTGAAATAAAATCTTCTGTGTAATAAAAGTTTCTGAGATCAGATTTGAAAAAAAAAACATCAACTTGTAGTTTAAGAAATTCATAAAGCTTTGATCAGTATAAAGAAAAAAAACACTCCTATCAGTCCAACCCTCTGACACAGGGGTGTTCAAACTTTTCCAAAGACGGCCATGTTTGATTTTGTTGAAATGACAGAGATCCAGCAGCTCTGACACGTTTATGGACCATGAAAGAAACACGTGAAGCTTTATTCAGAGTTCCTGATAAGAATCAGTCTCTGAGTGGCTCAAACCTCCTCGTTCCATCATCACAGACTGATGAAAACAAAGCTCACCTGTCTCACCTGTCCCTCAGCTGTCTCTCCTGTCCCTCAGGTGTCTCACCTGTCCCTCAGCTGTCTCACCTGTCCCTCAGGTGTCTCACCTGTCCCTCAGCTGTCTCACCTGTCCCTCAGGCGTCTCTCCTGTCCCTCAGCTGTCTCTCCTGTCCCTCAGGCGTCTCACCTGTCCCTCAGCTGTCTCACCTGTCCCTCAGGCGTCTCACCTGTCCCTCAGCTGTCTCACCTGTCCCTCAGCTGTCTCACCTGTCCCTCAGGTGTTTCCTGCAGTGTTACCTGCTGTGTAAACATCATCAAACTCTGCTTCTGACTAAGGAACATGTTCTCCATTAGGGGGCGACATGGGGCAAATATGTCAGCAGGTTTTTATGGCAGGATCAGGATCTGGATTTGATCAGGATCTGGATTTGATCAGGATCTGGATTTGATCAGGATCTGGATTTTGTTTTAAAGACTATTTTAACCTGTGAAAATGTTTTTCAGACCCTGATCTTTCTCATCCTTCGTTCTGCACCCAGTTTAGCACCAACCTCTTCTCTTCCTTTGACATCAGATCAAACTCCCTCATGACTGAACAGTCATCAGGAGCGGTACGAAGGCTGAGACCATCAGTGCGTCAGGTTTGAGTTGGAGGACACCTGGAGGAGCTCACCTGCTTCTCAGGGGACAGCCCAGACACGGCCATGTAGGTGCTGCCGATCGTCTTGATCTTCTCGATGTCCTGGAATCGTTCCTCACCGAGCAGCTGTGACAGGAAACACACACACACAGATGGTTCACGTCACAGAGATGCCAAATCTGTTTGAAAGCTGTGACGGGTACCAGGACGTGACTCACTCCTCTCTTCCTCCCTGTCTGCTTCCTCTTCCCTGAGAAGAGGAGTCTGCTGCTGCTCTTTGAGGAGAAGTGTAAAAAAAGTTTGTTTCTGTGGCCCGAGGCAGCGGAAAGCTCAGCTGCTGTCTGTCTGTCTGTCTGTCTGTCTGTCTGTCGCTGCTCTTATTAGGAGACTCTGACATCTTCTGTCTGAAAGTAAAGTTCCTGCAGACTTCAGTTCGTCCACAGGGACTCAGGATGTGCCAGAGTTTTGGGGAAACTTCAGCGAGTGTGCTAACTCGTACTGAGCCTGGAGGGAGGAGGATCACTGACGTGTTTCATGTGTTTCTGCTTCTGCTCCGGATCAGGAGTCCTGAGTCCAACCGTCAGAATCCTGACAGCTAACAACGCAGAATTTCATTTAAATCAGCCCGACAGATACAGGCGCATGAATCCTGACATGAAGATCTTTCTCTTTAAGAATCCTGAAACCAAAGACTGAATTTTTTTTCTCTGTTTGTGGAGAAATTAATCCACCATGGGATCCAGGATGCTGGACTGTGCTCCTCCTGCTTTTGCTCTCCGTACAGAGCGTTTGTGCTGCTGACTCCAAAGCCTCACCCACACCCTAACACTTCCTGCATTAAAAGCTTGGTCCTGTGTGTGAATAGAAAGTAAAGTGAAGCCGGTTTGGAGTGTTAAACTGAATATGTTTAAGCAACCAGCAGGGGGCAGCTTTAGGAAAAAAGTCAACAGGAAGTAAAGCGACGAGGAAAATGTTCCACAGCTCGTTAAAGATCTTATGATATATTATATTAAGGCTGATAAATGATCACCAGAGTGACATCATGGCTAATGTATATGTATTTATTTTACTAACAAAGTGTCTGACAGCAGCTTCAGGACGCAGAAATCCCTGAACTCAGATAGAGCCCCATGTTTGACCTGTTGACCTGCGTGCACTGGGCTCTCGTGCTGAGCTAAAAACAAATATTTTTTGGACAGGTAGCTGACAGAGGACATCTTCTTTGACATTGTACGTTGAGCAACATTGTTCTTAAGCTGTTGGACTGTTTGCTCACGCAGTTGTTCACAAAGTGATGAACCTCGCCCCATCCTTGCTTGTGATCGACTGAGCCTTTCAGGGATGCTCCACCTGTTTCCAATGAACCTGTTCACCTGTGGAATGTTCCAAACAGGTGTTTTTGGAACATTCCTCAACTTTCACAGTCTGTTGTTGACCCTGAACCAGCTTTTTAGGAACATGTTGCAGCCATTAAATTTATAAAAACAATAAAGTTTATCAGTTTGAACAATAAATATCTTGTCTTTGTCGTGTATTCAATTGAATTTAGGTTTTTTAATCTGAAGTAAACACTGGGATAAAGAACTGAAGATGATCTGCAGTAACTCATGAGGATATAACTGCAGGTAGAAAGCTCTCACATGGAAGGCTCTAAACTGCACACCTGGAGGAGGAAGTGTCTGTTATATTTTGCACATTGAGAGTGACGGTGGAATAACTGCTTCCTGACACCCCCACAGAGCGGCTCTGCTTTTGCATCACTCCGTTCTGAAGTGTCTCGGGGACAAAGACGAAGGTTTTAATCAGAAATGGAAGACGCTGAAGGAGTCAGAGACGGCCTAAAAGTCCATCTGAAGTGGAGCCGGGTTGCACTTCAAAGACGGCGGCCTCACCTCGTCAAAGTCTGCGATGATTTCGTTGAGGAGCCTCAGGCACTCGACTCCCTGGTTGTTCATCTCCGTCTGCGAGTAGAAGTCTGCGAAACCCGGGATGGACGCGAACATGACGCCCACGGCATCGTAGGACTGCGAGTACAGCTCCTGTGGGGACAGACGTCATTTCCACAACAATGAAACCAACTCTCCTCTTTGATAAAGCTGTGAATGAACATCTCTCACCAGTCAGCTGTGTTAAAAGCTCCGTTCTGATTGGTTAAAACCTCAAAACAAACCGTGACTGAATCTGAACAGGAGTCTGTCACATGATTTCAACTCTTCCTGTTGACAATGTGGCAAAAAAAGTCTCTAAACGTGAAGTTTTTGTTTTCTAATTTAGAAAAACTCACTGAAAAGCGTCTGTGAATGAGAGAAAGTCTGTTTAAAGGTTGTGAAGCGTCTCTGATCTCAGTGAGCTGCAGCAGGTGAAGCTGCAGCTGCTTCACACCATTCTCACCACTAGAGGGCAATGTGGGCACATCCTGGAGCAGAGCAGCTGTTGACATGAAGCAGCATGTCTCTACATACTCACACTGTCACGTGCAGTAATTTATCATGTCATTATGGGAGCGTTTTAATAACAGACTTCATGTCCAGGCCAGTTAAACATTTCACATCCATAATTAAGAAGTCACGTCTCTCTCTCTCTCTCTCTCTCTCTCTCTCTCTCTCTCTCTCTCTCTCATCCTGTATTCTGCTGACTTTTTACTGTAATTACTCGCTCGTGAAATCAGGCCTCTGACTCCTCGCTGACATTCTGCACACTTAATGAGCTCGGTCAAATGCCATCTCCTCAAAAGTTGCTAAAAGTCAAACTAATCCCATTTCTTGGTCCTTCTTTGGGTCTCCTCAGGAGCTCAGTCCACACTCGGAGGTTTAAACCGGGTCCATCCTCCTCCAGGGGACGTTTCCTCAAACAGACACTCAGAGATGTTTGTCACCACAGATCCATCATGGACTGTAAAGCCTCCGTCTTTTGACTCATCAAACGGATAAATGAGCTCATTGTATCGTCTTAGACATAAAGCAAGTCTTTGGATCTTCACTGGTTCAAGAGGAAAACTCAAAGAACTGGTCTTCTCTGTTATGGTTGGTCGATCTGATGCTCAGGTGAGGTTTTCAGGGCTGAATCTGTCTCAGGTTTTACCTGTTTGTAGAAACCTTCTGCTCTAATCCTTGATTTTAACTGCCCTGACTTTACGAGGTGACTTCTCAGTAAGTCCCTCAGTCAGAGGACCAGGAGCCTCATGTACAAAGACTCCGACTGAAACATGGCGTACGCTCAAATACAGAAAACGTCCTAAACACAAAAATATTTGTTTGTTGATGTGACTCAGGGTGAGACATTTAACTTTAGTGTTTGTTGGCCGGCAAATTTTTTTGTTCAACCGATCGGCCGGGGTGAGTTTGATTAGTTTTGTTTGTCCTTCTTTCTGGGACTGAGGATTATTGGACACGAGATCAACAGAGAGTGGTCGGACTGAAACAAAGGGGGGTTATTTAAAGGATGAAAACGACTGTTGGACGTTAACGGTGAAAACATCGACCTTATTTCCTTTGGGATCATTTTTTGTTAATTTTGGGTCGATCAGTGTTTAAGTTAGCAGGGATTTAGTTTGCATTTAAATTTGTGATGAATGCTTTTTGAGTTTTCAGAGGAAATTAAAACTTAGCACAGGAAGTGACGATTCTTTCCACCAATCAACAGACTGCAGTGTTTCTAGCTCCACCTTCTGGGGGTCAGGTCGGTATGTTTGGCACCTCACGAGAAGGGGACCAAGAAGTGGGACGGTACAGGACGGTATAACATGGTATGGTATGGTACAGTACGGTACGGTATGGTACGGTACGGTATGGTATGGTATGGTATGGTATGGTACGGTACGGTATGGTACGGTACGGTACGGTATGGTACGGTACGGTATGGTACGGTACGGTATGGTACAGTACGGGACGGTATAATATGGTATGGTACGGTACGGTATGCTACGGTATGGTATGGTACAGTACGGGACGGTATAATATGGTATGGTACGGTACAGGACGGTATTATATGGTATGGTATGGTACAGTACGGTACGGTGGGGTATAATATGGTACGGTACGTTACAGTACGGTACGGTACGGGAGGGTATAATATGGTATGGTACGGTGGTACGGGTTGGTTATTTGTAGACCTGTCCTGGTTTTAGTCAAAAGAAATGCTGCAAAATGCGTGACGCACCGAGATGAACTGAGCCGCTTGGTGGAAACAGAGCTTTATGGAGCGTCAAAAAGTCAGAGGAGCATCTTTTTTAATCCCAACACGTGCAGTTTTTGTGTTTTCGCTCTTTTCAAAGAATAAAAACAGGCTGAACAGACGCAAACAGGAAGTGGCAGCTCGGCATGCAGCCTGTGAAAGAGTCTCAGAGCGACAGAGAGACGTTGTTTTTACAGTTTTTATCACTGACATCATTCGGAGCAGCTCAGCTGGAGATTTTTAAAGAACGTTCTTTATTCAGTGTTTCATTCTGACTTAGTCTAAATCTAACTGGACCTGCTCTGAACAACATCCTGAACCTTTCAAAATAAGACGGAGGACTGTCAGCTGTTTGTCGCCTGAGTGATGTTCATTAGAGGCATTAGAGCCCGTAAATGACCCAATACTCCAGCCACAGAGTCGGGGGACAATAAACAGCCTGATTAATAATGTAACCAGTGATTAGCAGCCAACCTTTCCTAATGGATGCTTTTCTAATCGTGTCTTTTTTAATTAGGAGCAGAATGATATCAGCCCTCCTCTCATGACATTCATAATTCATCGGCTGCTCGCCTTTCTGTTGGAGGGGCGACGGAAGATCGGAGGTTTGGATAATGAAGGAGCCGACGAGGACAATGAAGCGATTTGACTCTGGAGTGTGATAACCGCTCTCTCTGCCGCCGATACGAGCTGCCGTTACCAAAGCGGTTGAGGAGGAAAATCAGCGGAGAGAAAAGAGGAGAGACTCAACCAAAAGTGTTTCTCTAACGTGTCATCGATCCAGCTTCTGGAAGGCAACCGCAGCTTGAACGAGATTAAAACGAGATCCACGACATAAACGCAAAGATGGCTGACAGGAAGCTTTGGCTGGGGGCGCTCCGAATTGAAAAGGAAACGGTTCGATTCCTCCAGTCTGTCGACTCTTCAAAGCCTGGATGCATTTAGTGACGCTTCGTTTCAGAGTAACCGGTTAGGAAATCTTGAGACGCGCTCCAGCTTTAAGACCGATCCATCAGACTGATGCGGTGTGTGTGTGTGTGTGTGTGTGTTCCCATTTGTAGGGGTGCAGAACAGCTTTATTCAGAGCAATTTGGAGCAAAAAGGGAGAAGGGCAGCAGAGATAAAGTGAACACAAAGAGAAACTTCACAGAGCTCGACTGTGTGCAGCGGCGGGGCAGCTGAGTCACCGCTGATGAAGAGACGAATCAATGATGCCGACTGACAACATGTTATTAAAATCAAACCGAGAGCGTGCAGCCAAAAAAAAAAAAAAAAAGGCTCCCCGACTGGATCGACCGCCCCACCAGTTCCCCTCCTCTGCACAGCTGCGGAAAAGCAATTAGCGAGGATTGCTTTCCGTCGTTTTAAACAGGCGGCTCATTTAGGAGCAGGTTCTGCAGCGATCAATGAGGTGAGACGTGTTCCAGGACGAGCTGAATACAAATTCTTAAAGTCTGAGTGTGTTAAGATTCGACCGTCAATGATTGAAATTGAGCGGGTATTCTGCTTCCAAAGTAACAACGCAGGATGTTCAGACTGAGCGTGTGCAGATCGTTCAGATCGAACCTCCGCACGTTCATGAATCTGTCTGTAAACTGATCAGAATGCTCCGCTCTAAAAACAGCTTCAGATCTTCACCAGACTGAGATGATGAGGTCATCACTTTAGGATCTCCAGACTGGTTCATGACACGTTAAAGGGGCAGGGCCTCAAACACCAAGGTCTGCTGTAGCCAATCAGACTGAAGGGTGTTTGTGGAGCAGGGAGCAGAAACAGAGGCTGAAGTACGAGCGAGAGAAAAATCAGGATACATACAGGGGCACCAGAGGGACAAAATAAAGACTGAAAAAAACACGATACCCCCTCTTTAACCCTTTGATGACAGTTATCGTTAATTTGCAACATACCTTATGCATAACTTTACTTAACTCAACTCAACTCAACTCAGACTCGACTCAACTCAACTCAACTCAACTTAACTCCACTTAACTCAACTCATTTTAACTCAACATAACTCAACTCAACTTAACTCAACTTAACTCAACTTAACTCATCTTAACTCAACTCAACTTAACTTAACTTAACCCAACTTAACTTAACTCAACTTAACTCAACTCAACTTAACTCAACTTAACTCAACTCATTTTAACTCAACTTAACTCAACTCATTTTAACTCAACTTAACCCAACTTAACTTAACTCAACTTAACTCAACTCAACTCAACTTAACTCAACTTAACTCAACTCATTTTAACTCAACTTAACTTAACCCAACTTAACTTAACTCAACTTAACTCAACTTAACTGAACTTAACTCAACTCAACTTACACTCAACTTAACTACCAGTGGGCTTCAAACCACTGGGTGGCATCACTGAGTCCATCCTGTTTTATAGAGTGGAGTTAGTTACATGTAAAGTCATTGGAAAGGTACAGCTAGCACGAGTTCTAGTCGGATGACAGTGAATGCATCATACGGCGCAAACAGGTTAATTTACGTGAATTTGAAACGCTCTCATCACTCGACTCGCCTCGTTCACTTTTTGTGAGAGTTAAAAAAAATCGGATCTTCAGCTAATTGTCCTCACTGTGATGACCAATCAGCTTGCAGATCCTCTGGTGACATATAACATGAAGAGTGGACGGGTGGAGGTTAGGAAACACTGACCGCGTCCGTTTTCAGGTACCCTAAACTGCTGCGTTATTCATTTATTGATTTGTTTTAGTCAGTTCCTGAAGGAGGTGAGAAAGTTTGACAAATGCCTGTTTGTCACTTGAGTGCAGTAATTTCTGCACCTGTGCATCCTCTCTGTGATGTCTCAGACTGAGATAACATGAAAGCAGTTTTGCAGTGTGACGGGTTTTGTGCAGACCTCGTTGTCCCGGTCCTTCTCCAGGAAGTGTCGGGCCACGTGGCTGGGCAGGATGTTCCTCAGCATGTTCTCGTTGTGTTCTCGCAGCTCCTTCATTTCGTTGATCTCCTCTTTGGCCTGGACGCGCCACAGGAAGTCCAGGCGGGCCGTGTACTCCAGCTAGAGGCGAGAGAAGAGCACAAAGTGAGTCAGGTGACAGCGGCTGTCCAAACGGACGCGTCAGGCTGCTGTGACTCAAACATCCACAGAGAGAACAGGCATGAGTCAGATTCAAAGGTTTCAGTTTTGTTTCCTGTCACAAAAATCTGTACGCCAATTAAAAAGGACATGAGAGCGAAATAAATGAGGGGACACAAAGTGCTTTCCTGTACCCACAGATAACGAGAAGTCACTGGAAAGGTGGAGCAGCCGGCACCGTTCAGTTTGTAGGAGGATCAGAAACACGTAGATACTGAAAATGACTTTTTAGGGAGCAGGCAGATCAGCACGTGAGGACTACGACGACTCTTCTGCGATTGGTGGAAACAGTTTCATGATCAGTCCTGGTATCAATTAGTCCTTTAATCACATGAGTGAATGCTAAGTGCAGTTTAATCTTCAGTGTTCCTAATTAAAAGAGAATCCTGCAGGGCTGATTTGGGCTTGAGAATAATGAGAGCGTGTTCGCTGAAATAACACAAGTTAACCAACGTGACCTCTCGGAGCGGAGCGGAGCGGAGCGGAGCAGAGCGGACACTTTGATTTAAACCGGCGTGTTAACCCTCAGAGAGAAACAGTCTAATAAAGCAGGATTAGAGCTGCTGTCATGTCTGGAGCTGGATAATCCTGTTAGCTGCAGTCCTGTCCGCGTTTCAGAGTCTGTATCGATAAATTAGGATAATAAACACAGAGCAGACTCAGGCCTAACTCAAAGTCTGAGAAAAGTGAATACAAGTATTTCTGTAAAACTTTACACCATTTCCAGCAGAGGTTAAACTTAACTCTTTGATATGTTCATCAAGCTGTATGCAGGGATTAACGTAACATTCATCTTCAAACTGATCAACTTTATTGTTTTTATGAATTTGATGGCTGCAACACGTTCCTAAAAAGCTGGTTCAGGGTCAACAACAGACTGGTAAAGTTGAGGAATGCTCCAAAAACACCTGTTTGGAACATTCCACAGGTGAACAGGTTCATTGGAAACAGGTGAGTGTCATGATTGGGTATAAAAGGAGCATCCCTGAAAGGCTCAGTCGGTCACAAAGCAAGGATGGGGCCAGGTTCACCACTTTGTGAACAATTGCGTGAGCAAATAGTCCAACAGTTGAAGAATTATGTTCACAAACGCTTATTGAGTGTTGTTAAAAGGAAAGGTGATGGAACACAGTGGAAACATGAGCCTGAACCAGCTTTTTAGGAACGTGTTGCAGCCATCAAATTCAAAATGAGTGAAAATTTGAAAAAAACAATAAAGTTTATCAGTTTGAACAATAAAGTTCTCGTCTTTTTTAGTGTATTCAGTTGAATAAATGATTTGTGTTCTGCTTTTATTTACGTTTTACACAATAGAATAGAATAGATGGATGATGAACCTTCTCCACCTCTTTGATTATTTAAAAACATTAATAAAAAGTATGATTATAATTCCTCCTTCAACAGCTGAGAGATGAAAAACAGAGTTTAAAGAAACATCCTTTTCCTCTCCTCTGTGCTCTGCTGCTGTTTCTTCATTCTGTAAACAGCTCAAGGTTGGTTTCCTTCAGTGCTCCTCAGGACTCGGATATCAACATCATGTCACATAACACAGAAAATAAAGAGACGAAACATCTCGACTGAATATTCAAATGAGACATCGTTCAGTTAAAGAGACGAGTCCTCGTCCCTGTGAGCGTCAGATTGCTCTGTAACCGTCTCCTCTTTTGTATCTTCCATCAAAGATCGTCCAGGCTCACATAATAAGTTGTGTACTTACAGCCCGAACACGACGCATGAGAAAATACGTGTAAAGGTTTTTTTTTTTTCACATTTAACAAGCCCTGAATGAGAGAGTGTGATGAGAAAGGCAGAGTGGGATAAAAGAGAGAGTCTCCTCTGTCTCTCTGCTTTAACAGGCTCTGCTTCACATCACAATAAAATCACTTAAGAAGGAAGCAGCACCAACTCCTGCTTTTACTCTCTCTCTGTATTTCTCCACAACACAGCACGGTGCTGAGAGGGTTCAGGGACAAAGGGCTCAAAGGATCGGTTCTGGATGGGGCTGCTTCATCTCTCTGACTTCATTCAAACACGATCCTGTTAGATCACACAAACCACTTACTGGAGTTTAAGATCCAACTTTCATTCTGGAGTTGAGACCAAAAACCACACTGTAGACTCCAGAATCAAAGCCACATTCTGGACTGGAGAACAAAAGCTAAATTCTCGAACTTTAAATCAAATGACCAATTAGACTACAAGACCAAAGCCACTTCCTGGATTCTAGAATCAAAGCCGTGTACTCCAGTACTTGATCTTGCAACGATCTTATGTTTGCAGTCAAAGTCATGTTCTGGAGTCTAAACCAGAGAAACAGTCTATTTCACTTGATCCTGGGCTGTATTCAAGAGTCTAAGACCTGAACCACATTCTACAGGTCTCCTTTAAGACCAAATGGCCGCGGTCTGGACTGTAGAACAAAAGCCAAATTCTAGAGCTTTTAATCAAAGCATCAATTAGACTTCAAGACTAAAGCCACTTTCTGGATTCTAGAATCAAAACTATGTGCTTGAAATCTTGATCTAGTCATAAATCTGAGTCTAGAATCAGAGCAACATTTTAGACCCTAGAGTTCACATTCTGGAGTCTAAAACCAAAACCACATGTGAGAGAACTTGATTGAAGCCCAACTCTTATATTAAAAGTCAAAGTCCTGTTCTGGAGTCTAGATCAGAGCAACAGTCTATCTCACTTGATCTTGGGCTGCATTCAAGAGTCAAAGTCCTGAACCAGATTCTACAGTTTAAGACCAAATGGCACTTTTTGGAGTTTGAGATCCAAGTTTCTGTCTGAGGTCTAGAAAAAAAAAAGGAGTCTAGAATCAAAGCCGAATTCTGGACACTAGAATCAAAGCTGCATTCTGGACTCTAGATTCAAAGCCAAATTCTGGACTCTAGAATCAAACCCGAATTCTGGACTCTAGAATCAAAGCCGCATTCTAGACTCTAGAATCAAAGCCGCATTCTGGACTCCAGAATCAAAGCCACATTCTGGACTCTAGAATCAAAGCCGCATTCTGGACTCCGGAATCAAAGCCACATTCTGGACTCTAGAATCAAAGCCGCATTCTGGACTCCGGAATCAAAGCCACATTCTGGACTCTAGAATCAAAGCCGCATTCTGGACTCCGGAATCAAAGCCACATTCTGGACTCTAGAATCAAAGCCGCATTCTGGACTCCGGAATCAAAGCCACATTCTGGACTCTAGAATCAAAGCCGCATTCTGGACTCCAGAATCAAAGCCGCATTCTGGACTCTAGAATCAAAGCCGCATTCTGGACTCTAGAATCAAAGCCGCATTCTGGACTCTAGAATCAAAGCCGCATTCTGGACTCTAGAATCAAAGCCACATTCTGGAGTATAGAACAAAAGCCAAATTCTCGAACTTTAAATCAAAGGACCAATTAGATGACAAGACCAAAGCCACTTCCTGGATTCTATAATCAAAACCATTTGCTTCAGTACTTAGTCTAGAATCAGAGCACCATTCAGGAACTTAGAATTCACATCCCGGAGTCCAAACCAAAACCATTTTCTGGAGTCTTGGATCACAGCTCCAGCAACACGTGACTCTTCCGAGGAAGACAGCAGGTGGCTGGAAGCAGAAACCGGACCAGCGTCAGACCAAATGAATCCGTTTGGTGAATGAGCCGATTCTGGAGGGTCAAATCCAGATCATCATTCAGATTTTTCACTTGAAACAGTCGCTCTAAGATACAGAGGTAAAAATAACTGAAATGAGTCCGTCACAGCATGTTGCCTTTAACACCCACACAGGCCTGAGATTTGAAAGCTGAAAATGAAAAATAAAGATGGTGGAAGTTTCAACTGAAGCCCATTTCAAACACTTTAGCTTAAACACCAGCTGCAGAGTTCACACTGATCAAACAAATCAAAGTGTTAACTCTGCTCAATAACGAGCGCTGGATCCCGTCCAGCTCTCCACTGAACCTCTCCATTAACCACCTCTCTCTTTTACTCTCTCTGCCTGAAGCACACAGAGAGCTGTGAGAGCCGCACGCCTCCCGCTGCCAGCTGTTATTGTCTCTGCTCCACAAACAAGTGCTGGGACTGACCCTGAGAAAATCAATATGGCAGCGGATGACTTCAAATGTGGCCGCTCTCTACTTTCATGAAGCTACAAAGGACCTTCAATTAAGCTCGCCTGTCCTCCATCTCTGACCGCTGCCGAGCCGCCAGCAGAGCGATCAAAGGTTTCCATAGAGAGCGACACGGTGAGACCAGCTTTCCTCTGGAGTCTGACTCAACCGCTGCTTTAGAGAAATGACTCGTTTACTGTTTCAGAAGAGTGAAGAGAGAGATTCATCTCAGTCACTCTTTGATTCTCAAGAGGATCCTTTCAAGATGACTTCCTCTGCATTTACATCCACACATTTATCATCCTTTAACTCCACGACACACCGAGCTGATTGGAGGGACCGTTTTTCATCCTGCTCTTCAATTAAAAGTTCTCAGTCTGTCAGTGTTGGTTCTTTCTCATTGAAGATGATGATGATGACGGTTTGTGACCTCACCTGTTGGCCGTGGTAGAACACGGCGAGGAGGAACATGGCCATCAGGAGTAAAGACGTCTCTTTGGTCCCCAGGAAGTTCCTGTTGGAATTGAAGAGGAAAGAAACGGATCAAAGAGGAGCTTCAACTCAAATCAGCTCAAACAACTTCATCAATCCATCTGGAGGTGATGAGTTTGGATCGGCCTTCGAGAGCAGAGATAAACAAACACGGAGGGGTCAAGAGAAACACGGACAAGGATCAATAATCACACATGAGGACAGTCCTCAGCTCCAGAGAGGAACCCTGGAGAGGATACCTGTTCCAGGGTCTAATTAACACTTTCAGTCAAATGTACTTCTGGAGTCTAGAATTAAAGCCACATTCTAGAGTGAAAGATCAAATTCATATAGTAGAGATTTAAATCAAAAGTCCTACTGCAGACAGAAGACTGGAGTCTAAGAACAAAGCTACATTCCAGAGTGGGTGATCAACTCTACTTCTGGATTCTAAGATCAAAGTAACATTAAGGGGTCTGGGATCAAAGCCACGTTCTTGAGTATTTGATCAAAGTCTGATTCTAGAGTCTAAATTCAAAGACACATTTGGATTCTTGGATCAAAGCTACTTCTGAAGGCAAAGATCAAAGTCAAATTCTGGAGACTGCAATGAAATTCACATTCTGGATTCCAAAAACAGTCAAACAGAAAAGTTGTTTTCTAGATTCTAAGATCAAAGGCCCATTCTGGATTTGGTTATCAAGGTCACATTCTGGATTCTAAGTTCAAAACCACTTTGTAGAGTCTAGAATCAGAACAACATTCTAGTGTCCCTGATCAAATTTTCCTCTAGAGTCCAAGATCAGAGCGCTTCCTGAGTCTCAGATCTGAGGTACTTCTAGAGTCTAAGATCAAAACCACATTCTGACATCTTAGATCAAAGTTCCTGTTCTGGATTTTAAGATCAAAGCTACAGTCTGGGGTCTAAGATCAGAGCTACTAATGAAGACTTAGATTAAGTCACATTCCAGAGTCTAGAATCAAAGTCACGTTCTGGATTCTAAAGTCAAAGCTACTACATGAGTCAGAGATCAGATCTACTTCATGAGTCTAAGATCAAAGAGATGTCACCCACAATCCTGAGTCTAGAATCAGAATCAGAGCAACATTCCAGAGTCTAAGTGGAGAGCTCATTCTGGAGAACATGATCAAAGCAATTATTAAAGTACCAGATCTAAGATCAGAGCTACTTCTAGAGTCTCGGATCAAAGTCACATTCCAGAGTCTAAGTTCCACAATCAAACATCAGTTTGTGGAGAAGCAGACGTTCCTCCCATCTGTCTTTTTTTAAAACCACCAAAATCCACCTGAACTGGTCTTGACTTCAAACTGATCCAGGCTGATCAAACGACAAACTTTTTCTAGAAACAGTTCACTCCTGCAGACTTTCAGCTTCAAAATTCTGGATCGTGTCAATGGATAAAAAGGACTCAAGTGTGTGACTCTGAGGAGAAAATCAGATGAACTTGTTGTTCCTCTTCCTCTGAGTCTCTTCATCGTGACCTTTCCCTCTCGTGTCTCAGAAGGCCGTAAAGAAAATGAGTGTGACTCCCACCTGAACCCTTCAGCGCACGAATGGATACCTCTGCTGCTGCGAGGGGATACAATTTCTACTCTCTCCGTTATATGCTTTTATATATCGATGCTTAAAGGTCATCGTGCTGGCTTAGAGAACACCTGCCAGATGAGTTTTCACACATTTGCAACATTTATGTCACAAAAAAGGTCAAAGTGGCTCTCTGCTGTGGTTTCCTGGAGTAAGATGCAACTTAAAATGGACACAGCAGGAAGCACTGTGACCCTGTTTTAGTGAGAAGTTCAGAATGAGGTTGTTCAAGTCGACGGTGATACTCTAACATGTAGACTTTGAGCAGCAAATGGTGCAAAATCTGATCAAACACTGACTTAATGTGAAAACTGAAACAAACAGATGGCTGTGATCTTCAGTCAGACAGGGGAGATCTGGATGATCAACCAGCTGTAAAAAGAACCAACCAGTTTCAAGATCTGATGATGAGAATCTGGAAGAGCAAGATCCAAAAGTGTGATGGATCAGGCTGACATGTGATGAACCCTGGAAATCAGGCAATATATCTGATTTCATTGAAACATTCTCATTTCCAGTTTTGAGGCCTTAAAAAAACTTGTCCATTAATCTTCCATTTTAAAGATGGATCTGTTACAGTCTGCAGTTTCTTTGACCTAAACCTCGCCCACCTTTTCTCTACGTTTTGTTCTTTCCAGAGTCCTGAATCAAAACCACATTTTGGAGTAAAAGATCGAAGACACAATCTGGGTTCTAGAACAAAAGCTTCATTCTAGAGCAGTGTTTCTCAAATTCTGGTCTGCGGACCACTAGTGGTCTTTTTTTTTTCTTTCTTTTTTTTAATGGAACATTAATAAAAACAAACAAACAAACCAAAAAACAAAACAAAACACAGGACAGGTTCGCCGGGCACAGAAAAGTTTCCTTGAACTCCCCCCCAGAGAAAAGGGTCTAGCTATTGATAGTCCATTAATGAGCCTACAGGCGAAATCCTCATGTATCGGTGGCTCAAGACGGGGACGGTAAAAAGAAAATCAAATGAAGAAGAGAAATCCTCCGACACTGACCAGGAGAAGGTGCAGCAGCAAGACGATTCAGCCGCAGTGAGAACTGTGGACTCCGTGGAAACAATTTGTGTCTGAAACAATTTGAGAAACACTGTTCTAGAGTCTATAATTGAAGCAAAGATTGAACTATGAGACCAAAGTCACATTCTGGAGTCAAGAGTCAAAGACACGTTTGTGGGTCTAAGATTTTTGTCACATTCCAAAGTTCAGTATCAAAACCATATTCTAGAGTCAGAGCTCCACTCCAAAATCTGACACCAAAGCTACTTCTCAGAGTCCAAGATCAAAATTACGTCTGGAGTCTAGAATGAAAGACACATTCTGGCTCTGGATTCAAAGCTAATGTCTAGACTCTAAGATCAGATTTACTTTTAGAGTTTAAGGTCAAAGTTACATTCTGAAGTCTAGAGTACAAAACTTTAGTATGTGGCTTTAGCCTAAGATGAAACCATATTTTGGAGTCTAGAACCAAAACTACACTCCAGAGTACTTGGTCAAAACCGAACTGAGATAAAAGCCACATCCCCAGCAACAGGCACGTTTTTTAAAGCAGCTGGTTCTTCGTTGCTATTAAATGACCAATCAATGACCAACCAATGACCAACCAATGACCAACCAATAACCAATCAATGGCTAATCAATGACCAACCAATGACCAACCAATGACCAATCAATGACCAACCAATGACCAACCAATGACCAATCAATGACCAACCAGTGACCAACCAATGACCAACCAATGACCAACCAATAACCAATCAATGACTAATCAATGACCAACCAATGACCAATCAATGACCAATCAATAACCAACCAATGACCAACCAATGACCAACCAATGACCAATCAATGACCAACCAATGACCAATCAATGACCAATCAATGACCAATCAGTGACCAACCAATGACCAACCAATGACAAATCAATGACCAATCAATGACCAATCAATGACCAACCAATGACCAATCACTGAACAATCTTATTCCAGTGGAGCTGTTTTACAGAGGCTGCTGTTTGAATCCTTTTCTCTGAATGCTTTAACAGAGAGCTGGAGGACGTCTCAAACCAGCAGCTGCCTTGGTAGATGTTTCTTAAAGATACTCTGATCATCGATTGTTAAACTCATCCGTTATGAACACTCACTCTGTGTTGTGGTGGACGGTGTCATAGCGAACGAACAGGGAGGTGTAGAAAGCCTCGGTCAGCAGGGAGTAGATGGCGATCATCACCAGTAGCACCGCCAACTTCAGCACCGAGTTCAGCCGCAGAAACACTGCACACGTCACCATCGCCAGGACCCCCGTGAACACGAAATACTGGAGAAAAAAACAGAGAAGGAAGGGGGTAGTCAGAGACAGGGATGAGAGGGTGTGGAGTTAAACCTGGAGCCACGAGAGTCTCTGCGGGAGTCAGAGAAACAGACGTTTTCCAGGAACCAAACAATGAAAGTCTGATGTTAAACTGGACTGAAGGCCTCTGGTTTAGCTGTTTCCCTTTGATCCCAGAGTTGACATCTCACTACCCTCTGGAGGGGATAAAGTGTGTGACTCACACATGCAAACACTCGTTGACTTCATCAGTCAGCTGCATATTGTATAAGGAAAATCACATTCTGGATGTCATCTCTGTGACATCCTCATGGCTCCATCACTCGTCGCTAACTGAGGCGAGACCTCCCTCTGGGTACGAGCAGATGTGGAATATGTTTAATTCATTATTTTGCTGCTGTTGCAAGTTTGAAAAAATAGAACCCACAGCAGATGGTCCTGACTGCAAAATTTCAAGCACATCATTTGTTCGGTACCTCTGGGTAGAAGCAGATGTCTGGGATGGTGGCCGACGCGTTGAACGTCTGGTTCCTGAACGTACTGGACTTGTCAAAGTCGCACCACAGCTGTGAGAGACCAACAGAGGTTGTTTTTGTGCAGCAGTGCAGGCTACGTGTGTTCTTCATTCATTTTCTCTCCACGAATCAGTGACACATAATGAATAAACAGGATGAGACTGAGCTCACGTTTCTCACCTCTAAATGAACAGAATTAAAATGTAAAGTAACCACGTGCCAAATAACACAACGTAAAATAACACAAAGAAAAGTGACATGATATTAAAATAACTCAGAGATGTGCCAGCTAAAGTAATGCAACAAATGGGAACATCCCAAAATAAAAACAAAAGAAATGTAACTTTAAGAAATGTGAAACTGATGCAATTTAAGTAACGCTACATTAAGTTTCACTACATTATGTCACGTTGCATTACTTGCTACTTTAGGTTAAGCTTCATTAAGTTACGCTTCATTAAGTTACAATACAGTGCATAACGCTTTATTAAGTAAGTGCTACATTAAGTTATGCTACATTAAGTTATGCTACATTAAATTATGCTACATTAAGTTAAGCTACAATAAGTTAAGCTACAACAAGTTAAGCCACATTAAGTAAGCACTACATTAAGTAAGCGCTACATTAAGTTATGCAACATTAAGTTATGCAACATTAAGTTATGCTACATTAAGTTATGCTACATTAAGTTATGCTACATTAAGTTATGTTACATTAAGTTAGCTACATTAAGTTAGCTACATTAAGTTATTCTACATTAAATTAGCTACATTAAGTTAGCTACATTAAGTAAGCGCTACATTAAGTTATGCTACATTAAGTTATGCAACATTAAGTTATGCTACATTAGATTATGCTACAATAGATAACGCTACATTAGGTTATGCTACATTAAGTAAGCACTACATTAAGTTACGCTACATTAAGTTACGCTACATTAAGTTACGCTACATTAAGTTACGCTACATTAAGTTACGCTACATTAAGTTACGCTACTTAGATTACGCTACATTAAGCTACGCTACATTAAGTTACGCTATATTAAGTTACGCTACATTACATTATGCTACATTAGATTATGCTACATTAGCTTAAGCTACGTTATGCTGCATTATATTACACTACATTAAGTAACGCTACATTAAGTTATGCTACACTAAGTTATGCTACACTAAGTTATGCTAAATTTAGTTACGCATCATTAAGTTACAACTCATTAAGTTACGCTACATTAAGTTACGCTACATTAAGTTACGCTACATTAAGTTACGCTACATTAAGTTATGCTACATTATGTAACATTATGTAATGCTACATTACAAATAAGTAGAATAACACCAAGTTACCAAATGTAAGAGTACGTAATGTAAGGAAGGTGAGAGCGTTACAGTTCTAAATATTAGTTTTATTATTAATTAATTTACTGTGTCAGTGTCTAAGTCTTGTTTAGAGTTTAGATTTTAACTTTCTTTGGTTCTGCACCAAACAGTTTAAGTGCCCCAGCTAACAGTTTTATTGGAATACTTTTACCTTTACACTTCCTGAAGTAATGCAGCGAGAACTGATGCGATGTAAACACCAAGTAGTACGACTCAATGTAAAACCCTACTACGTAGAGTAAGTCAAAGATAACGTGACAGATACTCACGATATTGATCATGGCTGCCAGGAAGTTGATGAGGATGGATACGAAGATGATGACATTCCGTGCTGTGTAGGTCTCGTTGATCCAACAGCACGCCTTTCGCAGAACCAGAGGCAGACACTTGTAGTCTTCAGCCGTCGTGACGAGGACCAGACAGGAGTGGAGGACGATGAGGATTGAAAACTGGATCACCATCGTCACCATCCTGCAGAAACACGACAAGAGTTTTCTAAAACACCAGCGTGAGAAAAGAAGGGATCTGTTTGAGCTGTGAGTCATGTGAGTCATCAGTCAATACACCGTTCATCCTTTTACCTGGCAGAGGGAAGAAGACTCTGGATGGTGGTGATGAAAATGAGCACGATGAAGGCGCACACCAGGTTGGACTTGAAGACCTCGTCTCTCATTTGGGAATACTGCACCATTAAGAGAAGAAGAAGAAGACAAAGAGGGAATAAAAGAGAGAGGAGTGAGGTGAGGGAAAGCGGGAGACTCTTGTTTTTATTCAGACAGAAAGGACTGGAAGCTTTGAAATGCACCTCAAACAACACCAACGCACCGGCACAGACGCATGCAACGGTTCAACCACAAGCGTTAGAGAGAGACAGGAGCTGGTGGGTTAGCTGTGGGGTCCTGGGAAAGGTGCAAAGCTTACAAACAGAATGCTAGCTGCTAGCCGTTAGCTGGGACGAAAAACACAAAGCTACAAATGTGCTAACTGTGTGGCTAAAACTGGTGGCAGAGTAACTGTTTATTAAAAATCTCAGATCCTAAAAGGCAACGCTGACAACCCAGCTCTAAAAACTCAAAGCTAACAAGCAAACTACGGCAGAATTAAATCAGCGTGTGGAGGACAAACGAATACAGTTATGCTAGCACTGAAAATCAAACCTCGCTTCATAAATTAGGATAACTCAGACTTTATAATTCCCCAGATCTACACTGATTTAGCCCGGTAATATCTGTGAATGAGTTATTGTCGAGTTAAAGCTCCTGTAATTTATGTACACATTATGTTAAATAACCTAAATTTGTTTCAGCAGGAGTGTATTTTGGGGAGTGACTAATGGAACAGGAATCCTTAGCTTTAGCAAAAGGAACAAAACTGATCGACAGGCAAAATTGACCCTGCGGAACTTGCTGGTTGTTGCTAACTGCTAATGTTACGTGTCAAAGGTTTCTATGTTACGAGGTTAAAGTTATAACTCTACAAGAAAAAGTCGTAAAGCTTCAAGATTTAAATCCCTGTTACAAGAAATAAATCGAAACCTTACGGGATTAAAGTTATAATGTTACAAGACTTAAGTAGCAACGTTACTTGTTTGAGGTCGTAATTCTACGAGAGAGTCGTAAAGTGTCGTGATTCACGTCATTATTATAAAACACTGAAATCGTAACATTACAAGACAATTCATAATGTTACGTGACGTGATTAAAGTCGTGGGTGTACGAGAAGGAAGTCGTAAAGTTACATGACTAAGAGCATAATGTCATTAGCATGAAGTGGAAATGTCACATGGTTAAAGTCAGAATCGTACGGGCACAGAGATGGAATTTTTTCAGACTGAAGTGATAACGCTGAACGAACACTGTAGCATTCAAACTTTTCATCTTCAAACTATGCTAACCTTTTTTTTACTGTAACATTTTATTGTAACATTACATTTTTTTATTGTGACATTATAATTTTTTTTTTTCTCAATACGGCACAACTTGTTCCCCGTAACAGTCTGACTT
The DNA here is from genome assembly GCA_030710495.1 of Labroides dimidiatus. Lineage (NCBI taxonomy): Eukaryota > Metazoa > Chordata > Actinopteri > Labriformes > Labridae > Labroides > Labroides dimidiatus. Next base: position 31,660,079 of record CM061152.1, read on the forward strand.
TATCTGTAACATTCCCAGTGTTTCTTTGAATTTTTATTTTCATTTTTAATTTTTCACTCTGGCCTTTATCCTCTGTTGTAACCACGTAAAACATCGTTAAAACTTTTAAAATTAAAATGACAAATTTGTCCTTTTTACCGTCATAGTAAACTTTGAGGATTGATTGTTGTTGGAGATTGAGTTTTTATTTATTCTTTTCTTTTTTTTGTTTTTTCACCGACTCTCAACCGATGAGTCCCTGGACTCCTCTCAGTCTTCAACTTCCCAACCCCACGGCCCCCGCTGCCCCCCTCCTCGCTCTGTCTCTTTCTCAAAGGATGCTGGGAAATTAGCAAGAGGATGCTCCACGTTTCTCCACAACTTTGGCATAAAAGAAAAAGAATAAAACAAAACAAATCAAAAGAGTAAATGAGGGAGGCCAACAGCAAATCACTGCACATTTACTGAAGAGGTCAACCAATAAGAAAAGGAAGAAAAAAAAAAGCTACTGGGAAAGTTTTGGTTATGATGGTGGGGTGGGTGGGTGGGGGGGGGGATAAGAACTGAAACATAAACCAGGAAGGGGAGAAGGGGGGGGCGGGCGTATGAAGTTAAACTCAAAGGTTAGAGGTGAGCTTAGCCAGGAACAGAAGTGTCTGAATTCACCAAAGAAAAAAATATTCTGTCATAAATTTAAACTCTGAAATCTCCCGATTATGATAAAACATCTCAAAATGACCCGGTAACTATCAGTGGGTTGTGATTAATCCAGTAGAAGACAACGAGGTGGAGCAAATAAGCTGAAGCTGAGTTCTTGCGATGTTACGTCAAAATCAGGGCTGTAAAATCTGTAAATTCAGAAAGATTTTTTTTCTTTCGTGAATGAAACATGCTCCTGTTAAAAAAAAAAAAAAAAAAGGGGATTAAAAGAAAGTTGAACAAGTCAACTTTTTCCACAACACTGTGAAAGAGGAACAGGTCCATGGACTGGAGGTCATGAGTAAACTGAAGGTGGCGCTCCAACCTGAGCAGAGAGCCAATCGGCTGCACAGAACATCAACGTGGAATTCTGCAGCAGAGTGGAGCCAAAATGGGAACAGTTAAAGCCGAATTTAAACATTCGGAATATTTTAAAAAACGGACGACCTCATTACTGTTTGGAAATGATGCCATCTGCTGTTACATCTGTTACAGATTTGGTTCAATGTGTTTCCTTTCGCACAAATATGGAGTCAGAAGTATGTCAACGAAAAGTAGCGTCAGATAAAATGTAACTTATGACCCTGAGAAATGTCTCCAGGATTATTCATCGGTTAATATTTTTATTATTGTAGGCCTGTGGAGATGGTCTAATGTTGATATAAGCTGAAACGGCTGCAACTCCAGTTAATGGCTACTGCAGCGATGCTGTAAAGCTCTACAACCTGGATGTAAACACTCACAGATGACTGACGTCATCTCTTTGTGTGGGATGTCAGTATTTTGTTCCAGAACAGGGGGACAAAGTTTGACCTTCATCTCGATGATATTATATTATAGAGTAACTTTGTTTGGCCAGCACCGAACTTTGCTTTTTAAAAAATAAAACATGAAAAAAAAAAAATTCAAAAACAAAGAGAAAAAAAAGAAATTCAAAAATCAATAAATGTAAAAAAAAAAAAAAAAAAAAAATTAAGAAGCACATTTAAAAATGGCACAACATGCACAGAACTAAGCAAAAGGTAAAAAAACCTGATAAAAATATGGACATTATATAACATGAAATAATGCATGAAATGTCCCCAAATTAAAAGAGAAAACAGAGAAATAAAAATATTTAAAAAATCAACAGAATGATAAAATATTGCTTTTATATATCAGCTGTCTTGTTGTTTTGTGAAAATTGTGTGTTTAAAATGAAATCTTTTTATTTATTTATTTTTAAAGATACATCTCAATTTTTTGTTTTTTTTTTGTATTGTATTACCGTAATAACCAGAATATAGGACAGCAATTTTTTTACTTCTCTCAAAATTCATCTGTAAAGGTGCAATCATGTTATGTTTTTGATCAAACATTTTGAATGTCTTCATTCACTGAGTGAAGCCCTCATGACTGAGACCAGCCGTCGATCACAACCAGAGTGTCAGAGGGATGAAGGATGGAGAGGCACGCCGATCGTTAGCAGGGTTATTCACCAACTGTGAGAGTTTTGTGTCTTCCTGATGGGTTATTGTTCATTCTGGATTTTGTTGCTATCTTCTCTTATCTATGGAAGCCGAGAACGGCCATCGATTTTTTTCTTTTTTTTTCTGCACTGTTATCTTGTGATAACGACTTATTATTTTGTTATCTCGATATAACAAAGTTCGTTTTCTTGTTAAAACGAATAAATTAATAATGTGTTTGTGTTTATTTCAACCTATAAGAGCTGCCGCTGTCGGATCCGTGTGAGTCCCAGGGAGGTGAAATGACAGATCACACTGTTGATCAACGAATTAGGATGTACTTTAATGGAGGTCTAACACAGGCAGAAACTGCATCGTGCCTTTCTGTTAGAGACGGCGTTCAGATTAGTCCTCGTCATTTAAGGAGAAGACTAGCATGGTTACAACTTTACAGGCGACGGTTAAGTGATCCTGCTGAGACTGTTAACTTCATCAGCAGCCAGATAAGAGGACCGGGTCGTCTCCATGGTTACCGAATGATGCACGAGAGGTGCAGATTGGATGGACTGGGCGTTACTCGAGACGTGGTTCAGGAGATTCAGTCACATCTGTGCCGTTCATGGCTTCAGCTTTTGTAGGTTGAAATCAAGACAAACATGTTATTAATTAATCCGTTATAACGAGAAAACGATCTTCGTTATTTTGAGATAATGAAATAATAATTCGTTATCATGAGATAACAGTGCAGAAAAAAAAGAAAAAAAAATCCATGGCCGTTCTCGGCTTCCGTACTTATAATATTATATAATTAATATATCTGAGTCAATATGGTAATAATTACATAAACTATAACTTAATTTCAGACTGAGGTCTTGGATAAAAGGTCAAAGCTCCAGAAACAGCGGCCGTAGGAAGAAGTTAGTTCTCAGACTGGGTTTCGGTTTTGGTTTTGGGTTGTGGCTTTCATCAGGATCATAATAAAACATTCAACAGACAAACGTTTAAATCTGATAGGTTTAAGACAGAAAAGCGTCGGGAGACATCCAATAATATGCGTCCACATCCACACAGACCAACAGAACAACGGCTGGTCGGACGTGGACTTTAGTCAAGAGCTGAATGATGTAAATCTGAGAATAATTCTTTGAGGTACAAACGCTGCTGTTTGAGTTTTGACCCTTTGAGGCATCCTTCACCTATTCCTACCTCAGTACATAAAATTACAAAACGATAAAGTCAGTGTTTAAATCTAAAATGTTGACTCTAGCGTCTTGTTTCAGTCAGGTGAAAGTTTTCCAATCACGACAGATTATTTCCTTTAATCTGCTATGATCTGAACACTTTTGCGTACACATGTATGCTGACGACACACTTCAGACTCCATAAGAAGAAGAACACTTTGAGGTCTCCTTGTAAATCGCAGCGCTCAGTCCAGCTGAGGAGACGGACTCGTGTTCCAGGTGCCTTTAGCTTACTCATGACAAAAAAAAAGAAAAGTAGTTGGTCCTTGTTTGGCTCCTGTAAATCTTGGTCTAAAAACAGATGTGAGGAGGGAGAGAGAAAGAAAAAAATAAAATAAACAGTCATCTGTCTAAAACCCCAGCTACCTTCTCTTCCAGGCTGGAGTCTTTAAACATCAGTGAGAAAGGCTTGATATGCTCTCTTCTCAACTTATCGCCACTCCGTAAGTCGATGGCGCTCTCTATTCGCTTGTTAATTTCCTCAGGACCAGAGTGGACATGCAAAGCTTGTGCGAGATGGTTTGGAAGCAGATTTATCGAATTTCTCGTTAGGGCAGCCAGAGTCTAGGGGGAAAGCACATGCACATAGAATGAACCTGCTTGTCCCCCCTTTGTTTGTTTCATTCAAGTTACAAACCAAAAGAAGAACAGACACACAGTTACGTTCAGAACATACACCAAACCAAAAGAAACTCAAGGAGGGGAGGAAGAGAAGGGGAGACCAAAATGCAACGTTCGCTATCAGACAGACGGCTCAGGGCAGCTCATGCATCTCTCAGTCACTTGCAGAGTGGATGTTAGTGGTGACAAAGCTTGTAATTCTGCACACGTCACGGACACACATGTGGAAACAGTACGAAGCATGAAGTGGAGATGAATGAGGCGTGAACATGTGACGCCGTGGAGATGATTAAACCACACGGGCTTCTCCTCAGGTGTCCCGACCCTCCATACCTCCTGTTCTTTATCTGGACATGATTTAATCTCACTGCAGAGGAGGAAACGACCTCAAAATACCTGAGACTTCTCTTTTACTAACATTAAAGAAAAAAAAAAAAAAAGAGATAAAATATTAGAATCATAGAGGATCTGAGATAAACTTCCTCTGAGTGCCAGATGGAGGCTGATTCTCTGAGACCTGCTCACCACAAAAATTAAACATTTATCTCATAAAAGTCAGGTAGCGTATTTTTACGGCGCTGTCGGTGAAACAGAAACTTGACATCTCCGTCAGTTTGTGGAGCAAACTTTAGTTTCTCAAGGACAGACCGACACGTCCTCTGGTCTGTGAGAAGACGGAGCGAGCTCCCGTCAGACCTGCTGAAGACGTCACCGTCTTTAAGAGAAGCTCGCCGATGGAGGTCACACGCGAGGAGTCATTTCCTCACAGCCGCTGACATTAGCTCTCCACCATTAGCTGTGAGTTAAGGCGGCCGTGCAGCGACTTCAGACAAATTACCCTTTAGAGAGTCTGAGCCCCGTAGAGCTGGCAGCCATTACAGTGATTATGAGAGAAATGTGTGATGAACGAGGTGTGTGTGTGTGTGTGTGTGTGTGTGTGTGAGAGAGAGAGAGTTCAGTCTCCCAACATCTCCAGACAGGCAAATGTCACACCTTGTCTGGTCTAAACCCTCCTTTAACAAATGAAGCCCTTCATGCAGCGATCATTAAAACTTCATCAGGGTCTCAAAAACTCGGAGTTACGACGTATTTCTCATGATTTCTCAACCCGGTTTAGAGCGACCTGCGGGTTATCAAACAGCGCTGAGCCTCACAGGTCACTTTAAACAGCTGCATCCATCAGTGTCAGAGTGAAGACTCTCTGAGAGCTTCTTCAATCAGTTCTAAGACCGTGACGAGGGCGCAGACACTGACGGCGTGCAGCATCAGCACGGTTTCATCCATGTTTTATTGGTTTTGATGACCAATTCAAGGTTGGCCCAGTGTTCTAATGGTTTTGGCTGCCAGTGTTTGTTTGAAAAGTAAACCCTGTTTGTGGTGAGTCTCAGTTTCACTGTGAACAGGAAGTCCCACAGAGGCTTCACTCAGGCTTACTTTGGCATTAAAAACCTAAAAATCGTTGTCAAGTGAGTCTCAGTTTCTCTGTAAATTATATTTGACGTGAAGTCTTTGTTCTTGTTTTCCTCCAAAAATTAACCCCTTAAAATCTGTCTGTGGTGAGTCTCAGTTTCACTGTGAGCAGAGGCTTCACTCGGGCTCACTTCGGCATTAAAAACCTAAAAATCATTGTCAAGTGAGTCTCAGTTTCTCTGTAAATTATATGAAACATGAAGTCTTTGCTCTTGTTTACCTCCAAAAATTAACCCCTTAAAATCTGTCTGTGGTGAGTCTCAGTTTCACTGTGAACAGGAAGTCCCACAGAGGCTTCACTCAGGCTTACTTTGGCCTTAAAAACCTAAAAATCGTTGTCAAGTGAGTCTCAGTTTCTCTGTAAATTATATTTGACGTGAAGTCTTTGCTCTCGTTTACCTCCAAAAATTAACCCCTTAAAATCTGTCTGTGGTGAGTCTTAGTTTCACTGTGAACCAGCCAGCTCCTCCAGAGGAATGAAGCTGAAACAGAAGCTGATTTTCTCTTCAGTTTGATGAAATAACGACATCATGCCGAGATCAGTCAAAAGTCAGGATTTGTCAGGAACTGAGGTCGACTAAGGAGGAGGAGAACTCAAGAGCTCCTGATTGGTTGATACTACTCACACTACAAATGGAGGACAAAGGGAAACCAGATCACTTTCCAAACTGAAATCCAGACACAGGTTCCTCATTTGGATAATCAGGAACTCTTGGATTAATTCGAGACTTATTCAGTCATAAATCCAGACGTGTTGGTATCTGTAGAAAGTGTGGATGAAATCTGTCCTGTATTGCAGTGCTGGTCCAGATCCAGGTCTTTCACCCTGAAGCGTGTTTGCCTGTGATCCTCTGAGGAGCTCCGCCTCCAAACCAGTCGTGTTTCAGTGAATTAAACTTCCTGGCTCTGAAGTTAATCTGTCACACCACCAAACATGTGAGACACCCAGCACATGTAATATCACCCTCTGATATTACCCCCCCCCCCCCCCCCCCCCCCCCACACACACACACACACACACACACACACACACTCGCCCTTTTCCTGCCATCATATATGATGGCATTTCCAGGGGACAAACATGTTGTGTTATTAATATGTATCATACATGTAACCTCTATACTGCTCCCTTCATACAACCGCTGCTGCAGGCGACGTGGCGTGGGCCGGCCAGCACACAGGAGGGAAATGTCAGAGGTGGAAGCACGTGTGCTTTAGGCTACGTGTTACTTCAGGGCACGCCAAAAACAATCACGGCAGCGCGGCTCATAACACGGTCCCCTCTGAGCCGCCGTGTCAGGAGCGTATGCCTGAGAGCGTGCAGAGGTTAGGAATTGGACCCACCAAAACAAGGTCTCCTTCAAAATAAAAGCATGTTTCTTATACCAGAGCTTGACAAACTTCCCTCTGTCTCATGGTTCCATCTCTCCGTGACAACTCCATCGTTTTTCTGTTGCTTTGCTGTTTTGTTTTCTGTACACCTGCAACTTTTGCACACTTCCTTGGCAGAACAGAAGAATCAAACATGATCGTTTTCTGTCAGGAAAATGTCCCTGACGTGGCCTTGGTTTTTGTTTCTGACGTCCACTCAGGTCATGACAAAAAGCTGGTTCAGGCTCATGTTTCCACTGTGTTCCATCACCTTTCCTTTTAACAACACTCAATAAGTGTTGGTGAACTGAGGACACTAATTGTTGAAGCTTTGGAGGTGGAACTCTTTACCATTCTTGCTAACTCAGATCATAACACAGGAGAAGACGTAATCCAGCGCGAACCTCGTGATGCAACAGAACGACATGAGTTGGCCGTCGTTTCCAGGGACGTTAATCAGAAGAAAATCAGTTTGTGTTTCAGCTTCGTACTGCTGGAGAAACCCGAGTGAAGCCTCTGTGGGACTTACGGTTCACAGTGAAACTGAGACTCACCACAACCACCAGGAAACGCTGGCAGGAGACTTTGGGAGGCCACCCTGGAAACAGTCACTCTAAGTGCATTGTGGTTTCTAACAGCTCCATGAGTTGCACTTAATTTGTCCGGTCTATCTGTCCGTCTTGGATTGGGGCGGCGTTGGCACTGATGTGGATGCTTTACTAGTCGGTTGTGGTGAAGAAGGAGTTGAGCCAGAAGGCAAGGCTCTCGATTTACCGGTTGATTTACGTCCCAACCCTCACCTATAGTCGTCAGCTGATTGAAAAGACAAGATCGTGAATACAAGCGGCTGAAATGAATTTTATCCACAGGGCGTCTGGGCTCAGCTTTAGAGACAGGGTTCAGATCTCAGACATCCGGGTAGAGCCGCTGAGCCAGATGAGGTGGTTTTAGCATCTGGTGAGGATGTCTCCCTCGGAAGGTGTTCCGAGGTAGACCCAGGACACGAGATTATATCTCTCGGCTGAGCTGGGAAGGCCTCGATATCCCCCCAAAGGAGCTGGCAGCGGTGGCCAGGGACAGGGGCTACTGTTCTTCGCTGATGACACTGCTGCTCCCACGACCCGGACCAGGGTAAGCAGTGGAAGATGGATGGATGGATCCGTCTGTCTCAAGGTCTACTTCACAAAGCCCACTGTGCTGATGACATTCAAACAACAACGAGCCCACAAAGCTCTGCAGCTCTTTGCAGTTTGCTCTTGTTTTGCGTCTAATTGTTGGGACGAGCTGTTAGCATCTCCTGCTGCTTTAACTCCTGTTTTTATGATTATAGTAAAGTCAAGGTGACATTTGGAGACCTTATGTACAAGAACATGAATTTAGTTTAACCAAAGCCACAAATAGATGCACAGTGGTTCATTTATATGAACAAAAAACTGGGACAGGTGTGTGTTGTGTTGTGCAGTTTTTGGTGCGTGTGCTTCCTCAGTATCTTCTCCTCTCACTGGCTAAGGTTTTAGCAGCACAACTCTCTCATGAATCAGGCGACTGTGTTTTAGGAGAACAAACAACCTCCTTTGAGGTGAAAGCACTGTGACACTGCAGTGCATCATGGGAGCCAGCGGGCACGCAGTGAAGCATGAAAGAGGTAAAGACAGAGACACTCAGCCGGCACGCCGACCACGCGGAACTGAGGGTCTGATTTCAGGGCTGCATGTCCAGGAAAGTCAGGTCCTTCTGAGGAGAAACCTGCGGGTTTGATTACAGCAATCAGGCCTGATGGTTCCCATAAACACAGGATGTGATGTCACTTATCATCAGTGTACTTCACAATAAAACACGGCTGATTGGAGGTTAATGGTCGGAGTGTTCCCTGATCACTGCTGTTTCACTCAGGAGCCTTTTACTCAGGAAAAAAAACATCTTTTATTCTTCCTTTTTTTTTTTTTTTCTTGGGCTCTGAACGTCATGAAAACATCACGAAAAACTTTCAAATTCAACACTTCAACAATTCAAACGCTCTTTTCCCTCCACCGACTCACTTTATTCTCTCCTTTTTCCATCTGATTTCTCACACAATCATATCCCACCTAACGACTCAACCCAGCGATGCTGAAAACCGACGCCGACCAACAGGAAGGACGGGCGAGACCGGGGAGGACTGAAGACCGAGGCAGAGCCAAGTGACAACATGAAAGAGTCTCTAAAAGTCCTCGCAGACGCTCTTTGATATGAAAAGAGCCCGGCTTTGAAATGACTGTCCTGACAGGCGTCCATTGTGCCGGAGACAAAGAAGTGGCACTTTTCTAGAAAAAAAAAAAAATCCTCCCGACTCTGAAACGCTCTCTTACATCACATATATAAGCTGCTGACAGGCTGCAGAGGAGGAGGAGGAGGAGGAGGAGGAGGAGGAGCTGCACACGTCCTCATATTTACAGAAAAGGTAACGTAGAGTTCAGTGTTCGCTCGTGGCTGCAGGAGAGGAGACGAAAAACCGAGGCTGTCTGCATCCATCACAAGCTCAGAGTGAAGGAAACCTCTGCAAATACATCAACGCTGCTACAAACCATCAGTTTAACTTTAAAAAGTCACAAATCACTCACCAAACGGGGTTTCCTGTCTGATTCTTCCACTTCCTTCAGTTTAAAAAAGCTCCAAATGATTTAAAAATGAAACTAAAGCTCTATCATCATGGGAGCGGTATCACCTGGGGACCTGTTGTGATTAAGCACCAAAGAGGCCGTCTGTGATCTGAATCCTGTTTGAAGACGCTCTGGTTTTATTTGTAAAGTTCAAACTCAGCAGAGAATTAAAGAGGCCGCTTTGGGATCTGTGAATGTTTTAACAGCTAAATTTCTGAATAAACTTCTCAAAGAGCGACTCTGTGAGAGCAGAGGATGCTGGGAATGGAGGATGGCAGCGTGCAGTCACGTCGTTCTTCACATCCGTCACATCTCATGTCTTCCATCTTCTCTCAGCTCGGTCACTTTAACTCCGTCCTGACGGCGCTGTCAGCACGCTCCAGGAAAAATTATTCAGATTGTTCAAAATGCATGAGCAGCTGAAAGTCTTCATGACACTCTGCTGGCTTCGTACCCGTCTCCTGCTCCCTGATGTCGCGTCTTTCAGCACCATACTCCTTTAACTCTTCACCCGCGCTCTCAGAGAGGTGAGGGTCGCTGGCAGGCGTATTTTCATTGGACGACATGAGTCAGCTGATGAGGTATGAATATTTTTTCTGTCACTTAATCGTAGATGAGATAAAAGGTCAAATCTAATAAAGAAGATCTAAATATTTGAATATATTAAAGAATATTATTACGGGATAAAGAGTCGAACTAAATATTTGAAAAGAAAAAAATGAGGCAAAAAAGTACCTGATAAAAAATGAAATAAAATCCATTTTTCTGACTTCTCATCCCATCATTTGACTTTCATGACATTTTGACATTTCCACTTTTTAGGCTCATCTCATTTTTTTAAAAATTCTCATCACAATTTTTTTTTCTTTTCATTTATTTTTTTTTTCTAATCTTTCATGACATTTTAAGTGCTGAACTCATTTGTGGACCAACCAAAACTTTTTGACAACTGGAATCTTTTTGCTGATTTCTCATCTCATCATTTGACTTTCATGACATTTTGACATTTTCATTTTTTAGGCTCATCTCATTTTTTTTTTAAAATTCTCATCACAATTTTTTTTCTTTTCATCTATTTTTTTTTTTTTTTATCTTAAATGACATTTTAAGTGCTGAACTCATTTGTTGAACAAACCAAAACTTTTTGACAACTGGAATCTTTTTGCTGACTTCTCATCTCATCATGTTGACTTTCATGACATTTTGACATTTTCATTTTTTAGGCTCATCTCATTTTTTTTTAAAAATTCTCATCACAATTTTTTTTCTTTTCATCTATTTTTTTTTTTTTATCTTAAATGACATTTTAAGTGCTGAACTCATTTGTTGAACAAATCAAAACTTTTTGACACCTGGAATCTTTTTGCTGACTTCTCATCTCATCATGTTGACTTTTTATCTCATCGCGATGACCTTTCATATCATCTTTTCGACCTCTGGTCTATTCTTTTTGGCTTTTCGTCTCATCTTTCTTACATCTCATCATTTTAACTTTTCAGCACAGATTTACTTCTTATTTCATATTTTCAACTTCTCATCTCATCTTTTCAAATTCTCATCTCATCATGCTGACTTCTCATATTTCCTTTTTTTGACCTTTGAGATCATAATTTTGACTTTTCATCACAGTATTACTTCTTATCTCATCTTTTCAACGTCTCATCTCATCTTTTCAACTTCTCATCTCATCTTTTTGACGGCTTATCTCATCATGCTGACTTCTCATATTTCCTTTTTTGACCTCTGAGCTCATAATTGACTTTTCATCTCATCATTTTCACTCATCATCACATTATTCTGACTTCTCATCTCATCTTTTCAACTTCTCATCTCATCATGCTGACTTCTCATATTTCCTTTTTTGACCTTTGAGCTCATAATTTGGACTTTTTATCTCATCATTTTGAAGTTTCATCTCATCTCATCATTCTAACTCATCACTCCATCATTCTGACTTCTCATCTCATCTTTTTGATTGTTCATCTCAGCTTGTTTCTCTTACTTTCATCTCATCAGCTTTACTTCTCATATCATCATTTTATTATCATTTCTTTATTTTGCCTTTCCCTTTCATCCGTCTGACTTCTCATCTGACTTTTATCCCTCTGTTTTGACTGTCTATCTTGTCGTTGTAACCATGACAACATCTTGTCTCAAGGCTCCGTGTAACTCTAACCTCAGATCCTCTCAGAAACGATCTCCTGACCATGAGTCCCTGACAGGAAGTATGAGACACAGAGCGTGTGAGAGAACAGATAAATTAATGTTGTTGTGTGATGAAGTTGAAATGAGAAGCACAATCAGAAGCCGGTCATCCTCACAAACAGGCGAAGCCGTCCACTCATTCCCAGAAAACCAACAGATCAACCAATGAACAAGCAGGACAACTGAGAAGATCCCATGCACTGTGAAGAGACGTCCGTCAGAAGAAAGGGACCCGCTCTGCGCTGAGGCTCACAGCCTGACTACAGCCTCTTTTTTTAAATTTGGTGAAGTTTTTTTTATATATATACTTTATGACCGTGTGAAGTAAACTCCTGAGCTTCAGAGTGAGTTTGTTGTTCAGACAGATGTCTCTCCACAGTGTGATAAAATGCATAACAGGACCTGAGTTTTCAAGCAGCGGCGGGACTTACGTTCTGTTTCCCCACGATGTTGTCGAAGGGCAGCTCGGGGCTCCAGGACGCCTCGTTGAAGGTGGTGCTGCTGGCCCGTCGGTCTGCAGAGCTGGCAGCCTCCTTCATGATGTCCTCGGGTAAGGTGAGCAGACTCTCCTCCGGCTGCTTGATGAGGTACGTCTCGATGTTGTGCCGGCGGAGGAAGTCGTTCCGGTCCTTTCCGTGGCCTTCCTCTACCTCGTAATCACCGTTCAGACAGTCCAGAGCAGCTTTGGAGATGTGGATCCTCCTGGAACGGGAGGGTGTGGTTAATTTGTGACGACACTTTAAACACTTGAAACACTCCTGAACGAGTGATCTGCTCTGAGATCTTTAAACATCTTTGAGTGTGAGCCAGCTTTAAGAAACCGCTGTGACATTTGTCTCTTTGGGCGTCCTGCCGTGGTGACGTTACGTAACCGGTTTACTGAAGACAACAGGTCAAGTTCAAAGCTTCACTCGACAACAGATGCTGGCAGGATGCTGAAATCCAGCAGTCAGAGTCCTGATGTCAGCTCCTGTCTCACAGCCAAACAGGATGATCAGGGGGGAAAATCCACAGAGATTTGGCAGAGAGACTCTTCAAACTGATGTCAGACATCAAAATGTTTGGATTACAACAAAAAACCTCTGATGAATGGATTCTGGATCATCTAAAACCATGAAATCTCTGATCAGAACCCAGCGTCTTTGTCAGGAAGTCAAAGTCCAAATTCAGACTTTTTCCTCAGACGTCTGAGAAAAACAAGTTTGGCCCGGCCTCAAACTTTTTTACCTACAGTCTGTCCCTTCATTCTGTATCTTTGCCTGTTTCCTTCACCAACAGTCAGATCTGAAGCTGAAGACAACAGGAAGTGACATCCTTCCTGGTTTACTCACCCAGGGATCCCTCCAGACTCCAGCTTGTTGGCGATGTCCACGTCCCAGGACCAGACGTCAAACTGCCACTTCCTGAGTCCCAGCACGCCACACAGCACCGAGCCCGAGTGGATCCCGATTCGCATGTCAATGTCGTGTTTCGTACGCGATCTGACGTATCTGGAAGAAGACAGAAGCTCAAGTTTAGATCCTTCGTTTCGTTGATCATTCGCTGGTTTCAAACACACTTAAGAGTTTCTCCAAAAGAAGTCATGTTATATGTTTGTTTGTATGTCGTTTCTTATCTGTTGCCAAAGCTTTAAATAACTTTCTTAGGGTCAGTCTCTCTACACATCCAGCCACTGTGAAAATATCCATTATATATGTGAAAGTAAATAAAGGCTGAGGTTGGACACGTGTAAAAGGATGATGACGTGTTTGGAGTCAAATTCTTGCAAACATAAACTTGGCCTGCACAGGGACACAATAATGAAATATCTGAAGCAACCCACTGACATCCCTTCAGGGCTGATTGATAAAACTAAAAGAAAAAAGAAAAAGAAATGTAGTTTCACAAGTGTCCACTAGAGGCTGGCTCCAAAGCTGAGTCAACCCTCATTAAATTCTGTTAAAAAAACATTTTCTAACCAAGCACCTGGTCTTAGGTGGTCTAGGTTGCACTAAATGAGGTTTCGCTGTCAAGTGGTTGGCTTGGGTTTGAATCCAGACTGTGGCCTGTTTCCAGTTAAAGGCATAAACAGTAAAAAAAAAAAAAAAAAAGAACTTAAAAAAAAAAAAAAAAAAAAAAAAAAAAGTCCACAACCCCGTTCAAAACATGAACTTTAGTCTGAATATCTTAACATTTACTGCACACAGGTACATTTTTTCCTCACTTGTCCCTTTTTTAAATGTTATTAAACTTACAAGTTTTGCCCATATAAGGGCATGGCAGACTTGGGTGATAGGTGGGAACCCTGTAGCTGGCTGTAAAGAAGCTAGAGTCCCGCCTCTTTACCTCATCAGAACTCGAAACCAAGCTAGGTCCATTTCAGCATTTCAAATATGGCCGCTGTCAAGGATAGACTTCAAAACTCTGCTATCAGAAACAGATTGGTGACATCACCAAGACTGGTTTTTACAAGATATCAGGAAAAAAGGAACACGACTCATTTTTATTCCTAAAAACTTTATCGGGGTTGATTTTATTTTTATGATTCAGCTCTTTTGATGATTTGATATCTTTGTATTACAAAATCAATAAGCATTAAATGTGTTCTCACTCATTTAAACCGCATTAGGAACAAATCATGCTAACACTGGTGTGTTTCTTTAAGTCAAGAATAATAACAGGCCCTCTTTTATGAATTAAATTCATCATTCCATTAAAAACAGTAACACCATATGAAGGTGAAAGTAAATATTTAATGCTCAGCATGAATATTCAGAGCCGATAGTGAAAGTGAATACATTTAGCCTCCTGCCCTTCACTTAAAGGACAAACTGTTCCACAGCTCACGTGTGAATATTATCAACAGATTAGCATACATGAAGTCAACCTTTGGCACACGCCGGAGTGACGGACTGACGCTGAACTACTTCAGCAGGAAATGAGCGTCTGAGAGAACGAGTGAGAAACAAAGAGGGAAACATTGGTTCCTCGTTTCATCCTTTATCATCCTGAGCAGGAAACCAAATCAGGACCAGCCGAGGCCGACGAACGCCCTGACCAGGCGGCCGCTCCTTCTCATTTCATGCTCCGTAACAGCAGTGATGGATGTGAGGTGAAAGGCATCATGGGAGTTTGTGACAGGTGTTTTAAGCTGAATGGCTCCCCAGGCTGGATATTAGCTGGAGTTATTATTATGATGATGATGATGAATATTAATGGGCTTCTTCACCGCTCTTCAGGAGGTCAAAGGTCAGATACGCCTCTCCGGAGCGATGTCACGTCCATCTCACAAGTGAGGGCGTTTAGAACAATCGCTGAGAGCTTTCTGGATCCTTTAAGGTCGTTTTCACTGATGACAGTCCACAGACGTCACTGCTTGTGTCTCTGATGCAGAAGGCTCCAACCTGCTGGACCAGACCAGACCAGACCGGACCAGACCAGACCAGACCAGACCAGTGAGAGTCAGTGCGCCGACTGGAATACAAAATCTATCTGATCTGGTTTGTTGCTTCGCTCAGTGTTTCTCAAATTGTTAAAGAGGTTTTTAGAACCAGACTGTGGACATGTTTTTAATACCATAAAAGTCCCGTCTTTCTGGTCTTTCTGGTCTTTCTGGTCTTTCTGGTCTTTCTGGTCTTTCTGATCTTTCTGGTCTTTCTGGTCTTTCTGGTCTTTCTGGTCTTTCTGCAGCCAGCCTCATGCAGACGCTCGATGTTGCTCCTCGTTTCTGAAGTGAGGAACAACAAACGGCTTCAGCTCTCTGAAAAAAGCAGGTAAAGGTTCGGATCAGCATCAGGACTCAGAGCTGGATCCATGCGTCACGTCACAGTGAAATTCAACAAACAGCACACTTGTTGGAGGTGAAGTCCAGACGGTCTCCTCGGCTCTCCTCCTCGTGTTTGACCTCAGGCTTTAAAGAGGAAAACTGCGTCTTCGTGTGTGGATAAATGAGGCTCTGCGCTCTTTGTTGGCTGTTTGTGCTCGGCACTAATTAGCCAACCTCTTGTAAACATGAACATCCATAAATATGGATTAAGGGACAGAGGAGTAAAGAGTACTTCCAGCTAATTCAGGTTATTAAAGGAGGCTATTAACTAACGCCTTCACACGTCTCACTGTGAGAGAAAAATATATTTACTCCCATCATGAAGACAGAGAGGGTTCTGTCCCTGCAGAGACAGGGAACAAGACTCTGTCCTGATCCCTCACCTGTCCAGAGAGCCAAGGGAACAGGAAGCTGCACCTGTAGATTGTTTGACGCCATGGAGGAGGCGTTTTTGTCTGTTTTGCACGGAGCACGATGGCACAGCTCCAAAAATCTAAGTGTAAATATCAGAGTCCGGGATCCTCGTTGTAGGTTTAATTAATTAGCATCTAAGCTCTGCGCCGCAGCCCGCACCTCTGCAGCACAAAGCGTTTGCTCGTAGGCAGCTCAACATATCGACTTAATAGTATACAGCACAAATCTCACAGCTTATCCATCCCTAATCCTTCTATTTCCTCTAAACATCAGTCCTCCTCTCCTCCCTCACCGTCACATTCAATGTGTTGTGACAGCGCCAAAATGCTGCAGCGACAAAGAAGATAACGGGACTGAGAAATGCCTCAGGCTTTAAAAGCACAGTCTCCAGAGTCTGTAAGCCGCTGCACAAAGAGCTGCAGAGCTGCACAAAGAGCTGCAGAGCTGCACAAAGAGCTGCAGAGCTGCACAAAGAGCTGCAGAGCTGCACAAAGAGCTGCACAAAGAGCTGCAGAGCTGCACAAAGAGCTGCAGAGCTGCACAAAGAGCTGCAGAGCTGCAGAGCTGCACAAAGAGCTGCAGAGCTGCACAAAGAGCTGCAGAGCTGCACAAAGAGCTGCACAAAGAGCTGCAGAGCTGCAGAGCTGCACAAAGAGCTGCACAAAGAGCTGCAGAGCTGCAGAGCTGCACAAAGAGCTGCAGAGCTGCACAAAGAGCTGCAGAGCTGCACAAAGAGCTGCAGAGCTGCACAAAGAGCTGCAGAGCTGCACAAAGAGCTGCAGAGCTGCAGAGCTGCAGAGCTGCGGCCTGTTTTCAGGGTGACTCCACACTTTATTTCTGCTGCTCAACTCCTTTTTTTTTTTTTCTTTTTTGCACATGATGAGAAGATTACAGCGTCAGTCGTGAGATGTGATTCATGAGCTTATGTGATCTGCAAATCCTTGTTGTGTAATTGTGAAAAAAAAAAAAAAAAAAAACACACGACACCATCAGTGGAAATGTTTCTGTTCCTCTGGTCTCTGCAGAGACGCAGGGACGTGCGATACGATTGGACCATGTGATGGTTTGTGTTATTTGTTCTGCAGAAACGCAGCCTGCGGGGGAATCCTTGCAAATGCAAACATGGCAGCGAAGCATATCAGAGAGCTGGCGAACGCAGCGCCGTGAGAAATGGCATCAAAAAAATATGGAGATGACAGCAGCGCTGCCAGGGGAGACGAGGTTCAAAGCACTGGCTGTGGATAAACACGGACGGCACGGCTCCAGCTCCTCCCTGTGGGAGAAGTGAAGCCAAAATGCAGCTTGGAGGTGTTGAGTTTTCCTGAACCCAGAGAGGAGCAGGACTTCATACTGCAGTGAAACATCAGACCACAGTCAGGACAAACATTTATAAACATCAACATCTGTGGATTCTTTGAACGTAGAGGCACCACCAAGATTTCTCCTGCTCCTCAGAGGCTGCCTGAAAATGTTTATACACTGATTCATTAATTATTCAATTTGTGTTTTTCTTTTTTTCTGATGATTTACAGCTTATAGAGTTTGTCACTGGAATGAGACGGAAGCAGAACCCAGAGGGTTAAACCTGTTAGCTGCTGCTGTAAAAAGTTACACTTTAACATTGGCTTTAATGGGGAATCTGCTCACTTTTGGGGCCAGCCTCAAGTGGACGTTTGGGGAACTGCAGTTTTTCAGACCACAGAGATTTTTAAATCTTCTTTAAAGACCTCCTTCTTCTCCCTGGAGTTTCATCAATGAGCTCTTATAAATCACAGGCACCTTAGTTTTTAGATTTTAATTTTTTACTGTTTTAATATGATGTTTTTCTATTTTTTATTGTTTTTATTGTTATTAGTGGTGGGACTTGATTAAAAAAATTAATCGAATTCATTATGCCATTTGTAATTAAACACATTTTAATCGCATCGATGTTCAACATCAGAAGCAACACTTTTCAAACAGATTTTGGTAGAAGACTAAATCATTGAATAGTCACAGACAGAAGTTTAAACTACAAAATCCTGTTTATTTTGATCAAAAGATGTTTTTTTTGAAAACGCGTAAATCTCCGCAGAGCAGATCGTACCAAACAGGAAAACAGACACGAAAAACGATCAGAGTTTCCGGTCTTTTCAAAATGAAGCACCATGTTCAGCCTGTTGATCGTAAAATTATCCTCCTATATTAAAACTTGGACACTGGCACAGGGCCAGCAGTCATCAGCGGGTCAGACCCAGAGGAAATCTGACACCATGGACGAGGAAAAGTTTATATTGGAGGCGGAAAACCAGATAATTATATAGGATACAACACACCCTTTATATAAGGAGACCAACAGAGACTAAAAGGGAAGGACTGAATTAATGAAGCTCTGGGAGGGCAGGTGAGTTTAACATACTAAATATCATGAAAGTAGTTGTCATGGGTGTGATTCCTGCAGGAACATGTGGTTCTCCTGTGATCTTGTGTATCCAGCTGCTATGAGTACGCTGAGCTGCGCTCCGCGAGACGGATGCAGTGTGAATTGGCTCGCGCTGACGGTCCGCGGTGACTGTTTTTTAAAAGTAAATTTTCCATCCACCGAGCTAAGCAAGGCGCTGTCATCAGTAGTGTTATCCATCACTCAGTGCGTCGCTATAATCCGTCTGCCAGAAACTCGTGCACTGAGAACCGTTCTGTGTGATATAGACTATAAAATAAAATACGATAAAATGCGTCATTTTTTTTAACGCCGTTAATTTCCCCCCCGCGTTAATTATCGAATTAAGGCGACAGAGTCCCACCACTAATTGTTATATTTATTTACTTCTATGTATTTGTGTACAAGCACTTTGATCGACTGCTGTCTTCTTGAAGGTGCTCGATAAATAAACTTGAAACACTCAGTCATGAGGAGAACGTGTCAGAGGGGGGCGTACCTGATGGTCTTGATCATGCTGAGGCCCATCTCCACGCAGCAGTGGGCGTGGTCCTGACGCGGCTCAGGAAGACCCGACACGCAGTAGTAACAGTCTCCCAGGATCTTTATTCGTAGACAGTGATGCTCCTGCAGGAGTGAGAGAAGCACTTAGAGAACGAGTGGAGGCAGAAACAGAGGAATACGAGCGGAAATGAAAAAATGCATCAAGCGGATCAGGTCGGGTTCTGGACCCACGCGCTGACTGTGAGATCCTGACTGAGCGAGCACGACAGTCTGATATCAGTTATTCACTCTGCTGTTTGAAACATTTATCCTCCGACTGGAGCGTCTTTACTCCATCAGCCACACGAGCCGAGGACGTGGACCAGGTTTTCTGTAAGACGCCGGACATCACGGGTCTGGAATGAAGTGTTTTTGTTTATATTTTGATCCAGCTCTGGGGGATTACGTCTTCTTTTTTTAAACGTGAAACACACACAAAAAAAAAAAAAATCAAAAAGTTTGTAGACTTTGAAAAATCGAGAATTCCTCTGACTTCTTGTAGAGATATCTCGTTACACTTTGTTAAAGTCAAACCGACCTGACAAATCCACTGAAGCAGACAGAAGCTTGGGTTTCTGGAAATTAAGAAAAAAAAAAATCCTTTCTGTAGTTTGTTTTCTGGATTCTAAAGAGGCATCAGTAAAAAAAAGAAAAACCTCCTGAACTGTGCTGCAAGCTGCAAAACTCCCCCTGAAGGATTTCAGCTCTGCACTCAAACATCCGTGACTCACTTACGTGTGCGAGGCGGTCGAAGCGTGCAAAGAGTTCGTTCAACATTCGCACCAGCTCCTGCGCGGACAGCGTCGTGGAGAGGTTTGTGAAGCCTTTAACATCTGCGAAAAGAATGCTGAATAAAATAGGGAAATGTCACTTTAATATTATCCAGGTCAGCGTCCACACAACACTCAGAAGACTTCATGTTTGTAAGCCATGCATGACTCTAAAGAGGCCCCGCCCACATCCAGAGAGGAGACCTCACCTGACATTCTCGTAGCGGTGGATGTAGATTCTGTGGAACTGATGCTGGAGGTGTTCGTCCTCTACATTTGTCATGTCGTTGATCATTTCCAAAACTACGAACCGAGGCAGGACGGACAGCACCAGCCTCTCCTGTGGGGGAGGAGAATCAATCAGGTGAGAACGTCACATGACGGGGTATTTAAGAAGGAAACACCTGCTCAGTGTGAACGTCCTCCTCATGAGGAGATTTCAAACTGATGCAGTGAGTCCTGAATCTGATCCACAGACATCAAACATCAGCAGGAAGCAGCCCTGATCTGGAATTCTGTTCATCAAACCAGATCAAGAATTCAACTCTCACCATGACTTCAGATTCTACGGTGGCCCCAGAGGTTAACAACACAAAGATTTCAGTCAATGCATGAAATGTTCCCCAAATGAAAAAAAAAAAAAATTCTCAGAACACAGAAAGATTTCCAAAAAAGTAGAGCATTTATCCAAATATACAAAATATATATCAATCATACAAATGCTCAACTTTTATAAAAAGAAATATTTCACAAAACTGGAAATAGTAAAAAAAAAAATACACTAACGTCAAAAAAGAAGAAAAAAAAACAAAATCCAAACATATTTAAAGAAAGAGAAAAAAAACTGAAAAATTACAATAAATATATATAATATAAAAATATTTTTTTTAAAAAATCAAAAGGCAAGACACATTTTACAGAAAAAAGAAAAAAATTTAATGCCCGAAAATAAATTGAAAAATTATGGAACACAAAATATAAAGAAATAAAAAAGGAAAAGGAAACATTTCTGATAAACAAAAATTAAAAAAATGCAGAAATATTCTTTTTTTCCATAAAAAAAAATTGTACAAATCTAAAAAAAAAGGGCAAAAAATTGAAAAACATTATGGAACATATTCAGACAATTATTAATAGAATAGAATAGAATAGAATGGAATAGAATAGAATGTACTTTATTATTCCTCAAAGGGAAATTCAGGTTAAAAAAAAAAAAAAAGGAAAAAAATAATAATAAACACAAATAAAAAATTCAGGACAAACAAAATTAATTTCATTTCACAAAACTCGAGATTATAAAAGAGCAAAATATTCCCTAAACGAAAGGCTCTCAAAAACACAAAAACTGAATAGAACACAAACAATATTTTGAAAAAGCAACAACATACATCCCAGAAAACAAACATATTTCATAAAGTAAAAAAATTTACAAAGAAAAATAAATTTCATGACAAGCTAAAAATGTTTTAAAATATTTTACCAGCTCACAAAGAACAAAATTAATATTAAAACATTTCACTGAAAAGAAAAATACTGTTTTTTATTGCTGAATGTTTGGGTTTCTGTTTCTGTTCATCCGTCTAAAAGTTTAAAATCTGTTTTGTTTTTCTTTTTTTGTTGTTTTTTAATGACAGATCCAGTTTCTGTTTTTCAGTCCAGTTCTTGGTCCTGATCAGGGACTCCTGGATCCTCTCTGTGTCCGGGTCATTTGTTCGTCTCTCCTCTGGTGGATTCAGAGGATGTTTGTAAGGAGTTTAACGTCCTGCAGAATCTTCCAGAACACACAGCGTCTTATCTTCTTTGAAGATGTGCAGTTTTTGTTCCTGTCCCACAATGCACCTGTGCTGCTGGTGACATTAATGTGTTTAAATTGAGAGCACCAAAAGAGAAGATTATGAAAGCCGTCAGCTGAAGTTAGTCTGAAGGTAGATCCAGAGTGTGCAGTGAGCGTGGTCTGCAGAGCATGACATAACACGCAGATTAAGAGCAGAGAGGGATTAGACACAAGTCAAAGAAAAACTATTAAGCAGCCAAACACAAGTGAATAAATCTTGTCAAAACAAATTACATAAAGGTCTGTTTGAAAGAAACGGTTTAAAGGAGGACTCTGCCAGCCTAAGCTCCTCCAGCAGGATCCTCCACACATCAAAAACAAACACACATTTTGTCTTGCGGTTATTGTTCTGACGCAGCGCTGAGCGCTTGGCTGAGGCAGAGACAGATTTGGAGTGGGAGCCGCAGAGTCGCTCGCTGATTTTTGTTTTCTGGCCTCGGGGGTTCTGCATCAGCGCCAAGAAACTGCCTCCTTCACTTACTCAGTTCGTGCGAAGCCAAATTTAAGTTTCTCCACCAACAAAAGACAGACGGGGTTCAGACTTCGTGAGGCTCCTGGTTCCTTTGTCTTTTCCTGAGAGCAGCTTGTTCTGAACGGTGGATGTTTCATCATTCTCTGCTCCGTGATGCAAACACCGTCTCTGAGTCCTGTGCGTCTTTAAACGGTGCATTACGAGGTCATCTGAGCAAAAACTGACTCCTCCCTTTGAAAAAAACCTTGGAGCTAAAAACGAAGTGACACCTCTCCCTCTGGATGACCCTGAACTCTTTGTTCACACGTCTAACTGATAAAAAAATTACGCTGCTGACTCGGCTGAGGTATTTAAAAGTAAAAATTGGTGACTGTCTCTTCTTCTGTGCCCCTAACCTCTGGAGTTCCTCAAGGTTCTATTCTTGGTCCCATCCTTTTTCTCTCTTTCTTTTTTTTTATTTTTATTTTTTTAACATGAATAATGATAACAGTTAATATAGTAATAATAATTCACATAGAACAAAAAAAATACAAAAGTAAAGAGAGAAAAAAACAACAACAACAACAACAACCAAGGAGCCAAATTCGCATGTTCAAAAAGGAGTGAGAGGAAGTGGAAACGTATCTAGTCCCAGCCCTTTACAAAAGGAATCCATAATCAATGATTAACCTGCTTCCAAGTAATAATAATAATAATAATAATGAAATAATCACAACATAAACAAAATATACCAGGTACTTTTCTCCCTTTACCTTCTTCCTCGTGGCCTTATTTGTAAAAAGCATCTCATACCATCTGTATGCAGACGACACTCAGATTTAACTGCCATGATGGCAGCTGTCTCACTGAGGTCGACACCGAACTCTTTAAAATGCTCCGTTCTAAAAATCAAGCACAAGCTCTTCACGAGCTGATGAGGTCATCACAAGCTGATGAGGTCATCACATGAGGATGAGGCCTCCTTACTGGCCTCAAACACCAAGGTTTCTTCATAGCTCCACCCCCGACAGGCGTCCAGAGGGGCAGCCAATCAGAGGGAACATGGATCAATGCTGGATGTTCAGACTGAGCGTGTGCAAACAAAAAAATCTGCACAACACTTCCTGAAACGATGACTTCATCACGTAAGGATCTCCTTACAGGCCTCAAACACCAAGTTCTGCCCAAAGCTCTGTCTCTATCAGGCTTCCAGAGGGGCGGCCAATCAGAGTGGAGGGGGCTTGTGGAGCGGGGAGCCTTAAAGAGACAGCAGCTTAAATAAGGGTTTTCTAAAACACCAGCGAGAGAAAAAAAAAAAAAAAAAACTGATTTATTTGAGCTGCACGTAAAGATTCTAATAAAGACTAAGAGAGAGAGAGAGAGAGAGAGAGAGAGGAGAGAGACGCTACATGCAGGAAAATAAATAAATAAATAAATAAATAAAATGAATCTTTGAGTTGTTTTTGCTCTGCCTGGCTTGAAAACCAGTTTTCTAATAATAAACTAAAAATCAGCTCCTCTGAGCTCAGTGGAGTCACGTCACCCTCTGAGAGACGTGGAGAGCCTCTCTAAAGCTGGAGTGGAGAGGGCGAGAGACACAGAGAGAGAGAGAGAGAGAGAGAGAGAGAGAGAGAGAGAGAGAGAGGAGACAGAGAGAGAGAGAGAGAGAGAGAGAGAGAGACAGAGAGAGACAGAGAGAGAGAGAGAGAGAGAGAGAGTTCATCCTCTGCTTCATTCACTCCAAACACATCCATCTTCATTCATTATTGTTTCACTGAATGGAAAACAATCAGGTTATGCTGTTTCCCCACACTCTCTCTCTCTCTCTCTCTCTCTCTCTCTCACACACACACACACACACACACACACTGAGCCCCTGCTGAGTACAGCAGATGAGAACCTGATGCTGCTGTTTGTATCATGTTAAATAACGCTGCAGAGTTCAGATCTGGCTCCGTCCTCTTGGTTCCGTCAGAACTCGGTGACGTCTGGGCGCTTTCTGCTGATCCAGACAGAAAGAAGGAAACGATCTGACAGCGCTGACCTCGGCTCTGACGGAAACATCACAAACATAAGCAGGATTAACCTCTGCTGGCTGCGGCGTGCTGTGGTTATTGTTTTCCCTCCATGGAGGAGGTGTTTTTGCAGGTGTTAGCCTCTGAAGCTATCTTTAGCCCCCCCCCCCCCATGCTCGCTCCGGGGCGTCGTGTTGACCTGCCGTCTGTGCCGGGGAGCCGAGCGGTGCGTCTCTAAATTAAGGTCTAGACAGACAAACATGTCAGCGGAGCGTTGCTAATGCCTCAGCTGCTGCGTCGCAACCGAGCGCCGCGGGCTCTCAGGCTGGATCCACTGCAAGAAATGAGGCTGTGTTCCAGAGCTGCACCACAGAGTCACCTGCTCGTCTACCTGGAGCTGTGCTCATGGAGGGCTGAGCCCCCTCTGGAGAGAACTCCCCTTTAGAAAGCTGCACTTACTATGCTTGTTTTTCAAACCACCGACTACACTCGCAGTGTCCACTGACTGGCTGAAATTCAGGATGTAGTCGACGGTACGACAAAACTTGCAAAATCTGCAGTACGCCAAAAATTCCCGATGAGTAAAAACTCTCTCTTCGCTGAAACCTTCTGGATCTTTCTCCTCAGCTGAGACTCTGAGCAGCACCAACAGACAGGAACCACCAACCCTCGTCTTTGAATCCAGATCAAAGGTTAAACAGACCGCAGCGTCTCTCTCTGACCGTCTCTGAACCCCATCAGAGCTCTGCCCACCATTTCTTACAGTGTGGACAGTGAGCAGGGCCCGTAGTGTTTGCTTGACTGGACGTGGTCCCTGGGTTGGACAGCTGAGAGCCGGCGGCCTCAGAGTCAGACGAGCTTTGAAAGTCATTAGACTCCGGCTGCGAGCTGAGGCCCTCCAGCAGCTCTGATTCTGACCGCGTTCACCAGAAAACGTCCTCAATGTTGAGGCGCTCGGGTGGGTTTTCGGTCCAAGTCCGTCCCACTGATGTCACATCAGGTAAAGCAGAGCAGCTGATCTGTTAGATTAGACAGGTACAGACAGAGTTTATCAAAGCTCTCTGAAGAGACCAGAAACATCAAACATCCATCAGCTGCAAACCAAGACTTGCTGAACTCCTGGTTTGTAATTTCTCCTGATTTGAATCAAACCCTCTGGATCCCAAAACCGCCAGCGGGATTAAATGACTGGCATTACAAGCAGTTTATCCAAAACCAGAAAAACTGGCGTAAAGGTCAGAGTCCCAGAGGAACGTACTGCTCTGAATCTGGATCTCCCGTTCTGTCACCGAGTCCCTCCAGCAGGCTCTAGGTCTTTCCTGGGGTGTCCTCTCAGTCGGACATGACTGGAAAGTGGAGCGAGGAGCCTTAAAGAGACGGCAGCTAAAACGAGCCAGTGAGAGTGAAATCATGGTGCCTTCAGGAGCACCAGAGGGACGAGCAAAGACTTTAAAGTCCCTCCAGATGTTGGATGTCTTGTTTTTTTTGGTCACAAAGCTCAGGACCGCAGGTGAGGACTGGAGCATCGATCGACTGGTTCATCGAAGGCTTTGCCCACTTCTCCTCACCGTGACGACAGATTTCAGAGACCTTTCCAACATTTGAAATGATCGTTCCGTCTGTTTTTGCGCCTCAGATCCTGCTTCATCCTCTAACCAGCTCCAGGAAACGCAGCAGATTTCAGAGAAGGCACGTCGAGAGTCGGGTCGATCTCGCCCCCCGTGCGAGAAACATGTCCCTGCAGCTTGTTGACAAAAGCCCGGCCTCTGATTGGTTCACGTTAAGGTGGTCTGCTCGGGGTGGGGCCCCATCCCGCTCCATCCCAAGTCTCATCAAAGCCGAACATTTCCAGGAAACACGTTGCGGTTAAAAGCTTTCTGTGGCTTCTCAGAGGCTGACCGTCCTCTGCACTGTGTAAACACAGCTCAGAGTGTGTGTGTGTGTGTGTGTGTGTGTGTGTGTGTGTGTGTGACAGAGGGGGATCGATGCAGCCTCCATGTTCTCCTCCTCTCAGCGGGCTCATTAGCCGAGCTGCTTACATTCAGTCCTGTCGGCTGAGATCCATCAATCGCTTTGCATCCTTTATCAAACCCTCACCACACCGAGCCCTGCGACCCAACCACAGGACGCAAACACCCATCATCCCTCGCTCACTCCGCTGCTACACACGGCTGTTCAAAGACGGTCAGAGGACACCGTTACTGTCTCTTTAAGGGTTCAGGTCTGCATCTGGATCAGACTCTGGATCACTGTCCTTACAAAACCAGCCTGACAGTCAAAACTCAAACACTGAAACCCTCAAACTG
Source organism: Labroides dimidiatus (assembly GCA_030710495.1). Taxonomy (NCBI): domain Eukaryota; kingdom Metazoa; phylum Chordata; class Actinopteri; order Labriformes; family Labridae; genus Labroides; species Labroides dimidiatus. The sequence goes on from CM061152.1 coordinate 31,686,309, forward strand.
TTGGACTGAACCAGATCTGGGATTCTGAGAAAAAAACCAAACAGATTTGGAGGTAAAATCTCAACATGACATCCAAAATACAGTGGCCCTCAAGGTCAACTGCACAAGGCCAGCAAAAATAATTCAATGAACTTAACCCCCCTGAAAAACCCCCCAGCTGCTTAACATTATTACACTTCTTCGAACACAAACATTTTCCTTACAAAACAAAAGTTCAAAAAGATGAAAAAATATTTTATGGAACACAAAAATATAAAAAGTAAAATGAAAAAAACCCTCAAAACAAACCAATATAATATCTTACAAGAAAAAAATGAATAAGAAGAAACCCTTCGCAAAATGCAAAACGTATTTCAACAAATTAAGAAATAGCCATGTAACGTCAAAAAAGTTCCCAAAATGTGATTAAAAAAGTAATCACAACAAACATTTCATAAAGAGCAAACATTTTTTATATGAAAAAAAAATCACAAAACAAAATGAAAATAACAGAAAATTTCCGAAAATGCAAAATAAATAAAACAATGGGAAAAATATACTAAAAATATGACGAAAAATTCCAGAACATCAAGAAAAAGAATGAACATGAATTAGAACAAAAGTTCCTTAAATGTAGGAAACACAAAAATACAAACATGACCCTAAAATATTTCAAAAATTAAAAATTTTGCACCAAATAAAATATTTCAAAATGCCAAAAAAATAACAAAACAAATTGTAAAAAATTACATGATATGCTAAATCTTCAAATGTGGAAAAAAAATAGAAACATTTTGTGGGCACACAAAAAATAGCCAAACATTGAACACATTTAACAACAATTGAAAAACCTTCAACTAAACGAAAAACATGTTTTTATTAAGTAAAAAAAAAACTACATGAGAACAAAAAAAAAAACTATGAAAAGTGTAAAAAGGTTCCTTAAATCTGTTCAAGAGCTGTTTTTTAAAAAAATAAACAAACAAACAAAAAAAACAAGGTTAAAGGGATTTGATTTAGGAAGAGATCTGGGACTGGGTCCACAGGTGGTCTCCCTCATCAGCAGGTATCAGGACCACCTGTGTTGATTTTAGCTAACGTTGCTACAAACTTTGCGCTGATTGGATCGAGGTTCTGCTTTTTGGTGGTTGTTGAGTTTGAAAGCTGGACACCTGTGTCACAGTGGACTCACCTGTCTCTGGTTCTCCGTCTCCAGTCGTAGCCGGGCCTCGATGCAGCGTCGAGTCTCCAGGAAGGCCTGACGCTGAGCCCGGTCTGACAGGTAACTGATGAAGATCCCCGCCGTGTTCATACACATGAAGAGCACGGCCTGAGCGGCGACCTGAAACGGGACAGAGACGGACGGTTGAAGCTTCAGTATGTGGTCAGTTTGACGTGTTCAGAGTCAGCAGCTGTGACCTGCAAAGACGAGACGTTAAATAAGACATTAAATATTAAAAACTGGGACGTCTCTGGATCACTCAGTGAGCCGGGACGTCCACTGAAAGGAGACCAGATCATCTGATGCCAGAGCAGACAAAAGAGCAGAGACACCAGATTCAAACAGGCCGGTGATCGGACTTCAGGAGATTTATGTTCAGAGGATTCGTCTCAGCGACTCCTCTCTGAAAGACGACTCCACGGAGCCCCAAGGTTTACGTCAGTCGATGTGGAAAGTGAGGAGCGGCCCGTTAAACCATCGGGAAGAAGAGCTGATGATGAAACGCCCTGCAACACCACCGTCCTGCTGCTCACACACACACACACACCAGCTCCTCCTCCTCTTCTTCATGATGCAAGCATTCACACAGGTTAGCTGAGAGCTCACACACACACACACACACTCTGGGAATAATTAAAGACACAGACAAGCCCGGACATGTCCCCAGCATCTGCTCCCGTCCACTGAAAACGTCCCCGTGGACGGCGTTTACGCCCCTTTAAAAAGACGCAGAGCAGACTGTTGCACATGTGCAGGAGGCTGATAAGCTGCTGGATCGATGCGTCCTGATAGCTCAGCCAGGTGAGGACGTTTCCACCTTTTCCCACCTTTAAAGGAGAACTGGATCCTCTGCTTCTCATGGAGGTGGATCCTGGACTCTTTACTGTGATTTTCAGCTTCATACCCCCCCCCCCCCCCCAAAAAAAAAACACATCGAACGCCTTTAAATGTTTGACTCCAAACACGGACTGAGCTGCCCGTCATGAGTAGAAATGCGGCTAAACGAGAACACGTTTCAGATCTGATTCTTCAGGTTTCCAGCTGGTACCTGATGTCATGATCCTAATCCCTCACAGACTCCATCTGACACGTTTAAAGAGAGACGGCTTTGTCTCTAGAGCTCGACTCCTCTCGGCTGCCCGTCGGCCTCTTTAACTGCTCCACTTTACTGTCCTTGATGGCGAAGGGGGACGGCGGCTGTGTGGTTTAGGGCTGTTTATTCATACATCTCAAACATTTGGGGACTCTGAGGACACAAGAGTCTCCCACAGAGGTCTCATCGAGCCGTGCTGCTGTCAATCAGAGGATGAAGGAACGCCACCTTCACACAACCCAGATCCTTAGACCCCCATGCATGCACATTCAAACCTCTGCAGATTTATCATGGAGCAGCACGACTGGTCTCCAAACAACCCCAAACTCCCTCACAGGTCTTCATCGACTACACTTCATCCACTACCTGATGGAGGAGCCAATCACCCAACTCCATCAGATCTGCAGATTCAGAGTCTTCCCTAAAGAGCAGCTCTTTCACCAACTCCTCCAACACTCTGTTATTCATGTATCTGAAGATAACGACAGAAAACTCTGCGCTGCAGCAGCTGCAGGTGGCGTCCTCGCCGCAGTCATGTTGAAGTCAAGACGGCACCAACCGACACCAACCAACACCAACAGACACCAACAGACACCAACCGACACAACCAACACCAACAGACACCAACCGACACCAACAGACACCAACCACCAACAGACACCAACCAACATCAACCGACACCAACAGACTCCAACCGACACCAACAGACACCAACCGACACCAACCAACACCAACAGACACCAATCACCAACAGACACCAACCAACATCAACCGACACCAACAGACTCCAACCGACACCAACCAACACCAACCAACACCAACAGACACCAACAGACACCAACAGACACCAACAGACACCAACCACCAACAGACACCAACCAACATAAACAGACACCAACAGACACCAACCGACACCAACAGACACCAACAGACACCAACCACCAACAGACACCAACCAACATAAACCAACACCAACAGACACCAACAGACACCAACAGACACCAACCACCAACAGACACCAACCAACATTAACCGACACCAACAAAATCCAACCGACACCAACAGACACCAACAGACACCAACAGACACCAACAGACACCAACCGACACCAACAGACACCAACCGACACCAACCACCAACAGACACCAACCAACATAAACCAACACCAACAGACACCAACCGACACCAACAGACACCAACCGACACCAACTGACACCAAATGGCACCAACTGACACCAACAGACACCAACAGACACCAACAGACACCAAGACCAAAACCAGCAAACAAAACAAAAATAATATTCTTGACAAGTACAGGTAAAGGTTTTATAACTAAAGTAAAGAAATTAATAAATTATATTAAAAATGAAGCTTCAAGTGTGTTTAAAAAAACAAAGAGCAAACTTTGTCTTTCTTTAGTTCTTTGAAGTGTTCTTTTTGGAGAAGTTAAAAATGCTGCTACTTTCACTCACTCCAAGCAAAACAAGCCTCAGTTTTGTGTCTCTAAGTTGTGTGTGTGTGTGTGTGTGTGTGTGTGTGTGTGTGTGTGTGTGTGAAGCTAAAACTACCAGGGAAGTATAATACACGGAAAATTGTTCCACAGTTTCTCACTTTATTGGTCTACCTGTAAAGGTTTTTTCTGCTACCTTTCTCACCACGTGGAGTTTCCACCTCAGAACCAGGAACTGCCAAACAGAGCTGCAGCCTGGCTCTGGGTTTTGACAGGTGTGTCAGCTGGAAGGTACCACAGGTGAAGGAGAGAGGGGGGGGGGGGGGGGGGGGGTTTACACAGGAACAGTCATTCTACTTTTCTCCTTAATTTAAAGATGAATTTTATTTTGATGTGTTGGGGTGTCGGTGTTAACCCAAAGGTAAATGTAAGATGAATATTTGAGCAGGTAAGAGTTTGAGGATAGGTTAATTGATTCTTACAAGTTGACCCCTCCCACTTGGTAGCTTCCAGTGACTATTTAAGAGGAGGCTGGTGGTCCTCTGGTAGAGATGGTGGGGAACGAAGACAGACCAACTGCTGCCTGAGTGTGTGTAGAATATGATGTGTCCATGTGTCCATGTGTCCATGTGTCCATGTGTCCATGTGTCCATGTGTCCATGTGTCCATGTGTCCATGTGTCCAGGTGTCCATGTGTCCATGTGTCCATGTGTCGCACTCTTTCCCCTCATTTTCTACACATCTTTTATTTCTCTCAGTATTTTTGTTATTTGTCCTGATCTGTTTGGCCGTCACTCTACATGATGCTGAACTTGTTGGTTTTTTTTTTTTAAGAAGAAAATAATTTTTGAGCAGCAGGTGGGATTGGAGCCTCCTCTGTTAGGCCAACCTTACAAATGATAAAGTTTTTGAGGCTCAAACGTGACAGAGAAAAACTGCTTTTGATGATCCTGACGGGACCTCAGTGACTGCTTGTTGGACCTGCTGCCTGCTCCCCCCTAAGCCCCGCCCTCCTGCACACACCTGTAACCTGTTTGCCAATCACCTGTAAGTATGTAAACCAGTTGATTACAAATGTTGTTGTCAGTTTGTTGTTTGTGCTCCTGGATTTTTCCTGTTGTCTTTGTCCTCCTGCCTGGTTGGACTGGTTTTGGTTTTCAACAGGAACAGGCCGATTATCGGTGCTGATATTCCTCATTTTGACACATTTGAGCATCAACCTTTCATTAATCCGATGGCTGATAAGAGATCAATTTGAAACTGGGTTATTTTGACTCTGAAGTTAAATGTTGGAGTTTGTATTATTCAAAGTTTTGAGGTCAGTGTTTTCACTTAAACTGCAAATGAACATCGGCTCCAAATATCGTTTATCAGCCTAATAATTGGTACCAGTCTGTGTCTGGTTTTTGACTTTGGATCAGACCGTATCCTGCCCTGTTAGAGTCTGTGTTAAATAAAGTAAAGATCGTGGCTTGGTATCTCTCCGCGATCTCTTAAGAACTGTGACAGTACAGCTTGGTTTCTGCTTGATGCGTCCGTGCGGATGAGTGAGGTCATTTTAGCAGTCTCGCTCCCTCACACGGTCCTTTTTAATGTGGAAACTTTCGGAGTCAAACATCTCAGACTGTTTCTAACTTCTGTGCAGAGACGCACAGACGAACAGGAGGTCCTCCTGTCTGAAATACAAAAATCCTGGCGTTTACGATTCACCACATGGAGATCACGTCATAACCGTGCGATGAAGAGTTCCTGGCGTAAAATCACGTCCAAACTCGGCAGAGAAGAGGAAATTGGCAAACGAGAAAAAAATAATAACTGTGTAAAAAAAACTTCTTCTACTCTGGTTAAGTACTGTGGTAGACGTGTTCACGATACAGCGCCCCCTGCAGTTTGGGAACAGATGCTGCGCAGAGTGTGGAAAAGTACAAAAGCCACATGTTCTCTCACGTGTCTCATTTCTGTGCGTCACGTGTGTGCAGAAAGTATAATCCAGCCTTCAGACTGTGGCTGCTCATAAGGTTACGCTTGGTGTTAATGAACCAGAAAAAGAAAGAAGTCCTAAACCCCAAGTCCGAGTCCAGTTTCAAGTCTTTGAGGAGGAAGCCTGAATACAGTGTGTGGGACTAAAGTTAAAGTCTGACACCAAACGGACAAATTCAGTAAACACTGAGAGGGATCAGCCCTGATGTGTGTCCTGGACTTTCGTTTCCAAGCAGTAACCACGCTGAAGTGTTAAGAGCTGCAGTTCTTTGAGTGTCCACTAGAGGCTGGCTGCAGAGACACCAGAAACCTCAAACACGCGTGTTCTAAAAAGATGATCTCAACAGCAGAATGAACATCTAAACAGCCTGGTTAAAAAACAACAACAAATCAGGTCAGAATTGCTAATTTTGACCTCACTGAACAGGGAGAAGAATTTATATATCACTCCAGATTTCCAAAACTTGTGAGTCTTGCCATGTACGGGCATGGCTGGCTTTACTGACACCCTGTAGCTGTTAGCAAAGAGGCTAAACGTTGAGTCAGCGTGTCGAACGTGGCAACAACCAATGACAGGCTTCAAAACTCCACAGCAGAAACCAATGGGTGATGTCACAGAAAGTACGCCCATGTTTAACACTAACCAAAGTGATGTCATAGAGCATCAGTGATAAAATCAAAGTGTTCCAACAGGTTTGAGACCAGGCTTCATGAGCCATGAGTCAGAGCGGGCCTTCAGGCGTCTCTTTAGTCACTCTGTTTGTTTTTTGGTCTGATCGTGGTGGAGGCGGCGTTCCTCTGCCAAAAATCACGAAATACAACCACAAAGAGAAAGAAAAACAGGATCTAAACATGTGTAGGAGTCTTCTGCCCACACACACACACACACACACACACACACACACACACACACACACACAGAGCCATGTTTCTCCCAGGCCTCTCCCCTGAGGCTCCTCTCTGTATCACTGAGCTGAGGAGCCTCTCGCCACGTTACACCGTGTTATTGTGAAACTCTCCCAGGACGCCATCAGCACTGATTCAATTTCTCCGTCGCCCCCTGAAGGACCTCCGCTCCTCCCACTGAGACCCAGAATTAAAACCCCATAAGCTGTGACAGCTTGTGGCAGCTTGTGGCGGCAGCCATGTTGTTTTGGAAAAGAGCAGCGCCGGTTTTCGCTGTAAAGGGCACGAGCCTGGCGAGCGCCCGGTGCTCCCATTAGAGGGAAATGCCAGTGATGTGGATGTTTTTAACGAGGTCTAATTAAGAGCAGCGGGTCAGGAAGAGACACGGCTCACAAACAGATACACGCAGGATGATGAGGACGGGTTAATAACCACGATAATTATCATCATCATCATGTTTGAGTTGGTTCAGGGGCAGGGAGCGTCAGACGGGGAGACGGGGAGGAGGAACACTGAGTCCAGATCACATGGGTACAGATCCATTACCAAGAGTTGGTTGTCCTGAATCTATAGAGGGGCAGGACTTCACTTTGCAGAGAAAAACACCACCAGGAACCGTTTGGGATCCAGAGGGTTAATAACTTATGACCTGATTAAAGTGTTTACGGTCCTGAGCTTTGTGACCCTGAACCTGACCGGGGCTCAGGACCGTTTGGAACAGGTCGCTTCCTTGGCTGAACCTGAGGAGGACTGAACACGTGTTTGTGATTTGGGTGAAGCTGAAATAATTTAAGATGTCAACGTTCCTGTGAAACGCCTGCAGATCGTCCTGATTGGTTTTCTCTGTCTGAAGGAAGAAGACTCCAGTTTTGGTTCAGCGTTTCAACTTGAACCATTTCTCGATGAACGTCTTTCAGCAGCGTAAGAAGACACACGATTATTCAATGAGGAGCATGATGGGAATCCGTTCCTGTCTGACAGGCATTGTGATGACCTGAGCACCATCGTATCAGTGGGATGATTTCAGAGCGTCACCTCTGAACACAACAAACGACTTGTAAAGAGCTCCAGCATCAGTATTTCAGAGCCATCAGTTCCCCTCCTGATCAGGGTCGAGACCACTATGATCAGTTTTTTCCGGTGTGCTCTGCAGAGCCGGTCCCCCAGCTCCTGGTGCCCCTGCACCACGACCTGCTCTCAGTGCCTGATGACAGCTGTGTGCAAACAAGTAGAGGAGCAGCTGGCTAACAGCAGAGGAGCTCAACCCCCCCACAGCAGAGGAAACTCCTCCTCTGCCAAGTGGGGGGATTTACTCTGCAGCTCCCAGCTACAGAGGAGGACAGCGACTGATTAACTGTGCTTCACGCTCTCCGCTGTCTCCGTACAACAACATGGAGACGGTCCACAGGCCGTCAGAGGACATCAGGTTTAAAATTTAACATGACACAGACAGCAGGCGTCCATAATTCATAACTGAGAGCAATATCCCTGATGTTTGCAGACAGGCTCTGCAGGAAAACAAACTCATGCTTCATCCCAACAGGATAAACAGTTTCTGCTTTCGGACCTGAGCCTTCACACGAGAGCCCAAGTCAGTCCCAACACCCAACAGCAGGAGTGGAGTCAGCCCAGAAACAAGACAAAGTTTCAGCTCTTAGAGCGGCCTCCACAGAGACTGACGAAAACATCCACATTCACAGCTAACGCGTCCCAGAGAACACCGGCTGGATTTCACGTTTCAAATGTGGTTGAAAACAAAGTGATAAAAAAAATGCTGGAAAGATATTTTCCAGGTTTCTAGTCGTAGTTTGAAATCTGGATTTAACCCGAGTCAAAATATACACGACAGCATTGGTAGGAAACTTCTTTGGTGTTAATAAAGATGAAGAACACTTGACTGGGGTTTATAAACCCAGCTGTACGCTCTTTGGTTGGATGTCGGGGGTTTGAGCTAAGAAAGTGATGTTAACGCACAGTGATCACACATCACCTTCTTCCATCTCATCCGTTTGGTTCATCATCAAAAATCCTCAATAAACTCCAGAACGTTCAGAACTCAGCTGCTCGTCTACTCACCCAGTCCCGCCTCCCGTGATCACATCTCGTCCGACATCACCTCCACTGGCTCTCCATCGCATCCAGATTAAAGACCTGCCCCCTCCCTACCTGACTGACCTGCTTCACCCTCAGACCCCACCCTGTAGTCTTTGCTCCTCTGACGGTAACCTCCTTCAGGACCAAGCCCTGAACCTGTGGTGACAGAGCGCTCTCCATCAGCTCTCTGGTCTGGTTACAAAAAACAGCAACAGAAACGATTCATAACCTTAAATATCTGGAACAAACCAACGCGCTGTTTCTAAAATCAAATGATTAAAAATCCCCAACACTGAATATTTAACGGTAATCAGTCGTTCTCTGAGGGGGGAGTCTATCTGTGTCTTGGTACGTGGGGTTAAACTATGGAATGTTCTAGCAGAGGGGGTTCAAACATGATGGAATTCAAAAAGCTGAACAAAACCATAATATTCAGAGTCACAGAGGGGGTTAATATTCATCAGGGTTATTAAATAAACTTTGTGTTTTTCTTTTATCGTTTTTTCTTTTTGACTAATAAAAGTAAATATGGTGAAATATACATTATTTCATATAAACACATTATAGTAAAATTGAATCATAATTATTTGTATCAAGGAAGCTTATACGCAATATGTTACTAACTGATGGTGAAGGGGCGGAGCTTAACGAGTTTTTATTTCTGCCCACTCCTTTTCAAATATGTCCGTTTTAATGTTTTCATTTTTTTTGGTTGAAGTTTGTTTAATTTTGTTTAAATTTTGTTTAAATATACGGTCAAATATATATATATATTTTTTTTCCAATCAAATTTTCAAAATCAGTTTCTGGTCGCCCCGTCCCTCCGGAACTCCCGACCCAAACACATCAGTGACCACACAGACCTCAGCACGTTTAAATCACAGCTCAAAACCATCATTTCAGAGCTGCTTTTATACCTGCTGATGCTGTTATTATTATTATTATTATTATTATTATTATTATTATTATTAATAATCACAACTAACTATTCAAACTGTGCGATTGATCCTGATTAAGTAGTGAAATTGTTCAATTAACTGATATCAACTGTTGAATTGAACTGTGTGGTTACTGCGATGAAAATCAGAAAATCATTGACGGATCTTTAATGGACTGAATAAAAGGTTTGGATCTGGACTCAGATCATCCTCAGCTCCTGGTTAAACCTTTAAAAAAAAAAAAGCAGTTTCTCAGAGATCACCTGTGTTTTTGTGGATATGTGAGGATTTGGATTCAGATTCTTTAAAAACGGGGAGTGAATGACTGAAAACGTGGAAGGTGCTCGTTTCTCTGCAGCTGGAAGCAAAACCGACTCCTGACGCCTGTTTTTGTTCTTCTCCTGCTGCAATCATCAGAAACGCTGAAACCCAAAGCCAGCTCGCTCCTTCTGTGCAGCACAAACTGTTAATCACCATCAGAATAATGACGCTGTGTTTGGAGACTGACCGGCTGTCTCCGCAGTGATTTATTGGTTGTTAAAAACACCAGGCAAACAGTCGGACTCGTCGTCTAACGACATCACCGGCGCGAGAGGCTGATTTGAAAGTCAGATCACAAACACTTCTGCTTGTCAGTCTGAAAACAGCTCTTCTTGGCACCTTCGCGCTCACAGCAGACTGTTTTCTCGGGCCCAACGTGTAAATTGGCCTTGAAGTCTGAGATGACGGGCGAGCGAGCGAGAGAGCGAGCGTCTGCTGGAGGATGTGAGTGTTACAGAAACTCATTTCCAAACAGCAGCCATGAAAACTGAGACGTTCACCAATATGTTTCTGCAGAGACGCAGCGCTGGGTTTACTTTACACGCCCTCTGGGTCTCTGTGAGCGTGTGGGCTGGGGATCCAGTATTTTTAGTGTGCAGAGCTTGAATATACATCTTAAAGAGACAGGCTGCTGATTGAACGTCTCTGCAGCCTGTTACTGTTCATCACTGATAAGAAACAAAGGATCCAGGCGCCCTCGTTAGGCCTCAGCTTCATATCCTCCACCTCTGACAGACCGTCTCCACGTCCAGCATAACGCACCTCGCCTGCTGTGGCCTTTAGAATCAGACCTCCTCAACATGTCATCCTGACATTTGCCAGCAGCATGCATGCAGCAGGCGTGCTCTTTAATGTCACCCTATGGATGTATCGTCTTGTTTTTCACTGGGAGTTGAAAGGCAGGAGAATCTGAAAGCAGCCTTTGTGGTGAGCTCTCTGCATGGATGTAAACAAGCGTGATGGATGGCTGCCTGAATGCACCGAGTCGCTGAGTGCTGACACACATCTGAACCCATGTGAAGAGTCCGTGGTGGATCCTTGGCTCCTGGCTCACAGCATCAGTTTATCAACAGAGAATGGAGACTGTGTTTCTGCACTCTTGTTGTGATGGTGAACAAAACAGGTTTTCCTTGAAATGTGCTGGATGTGCGAGTTAAAGGACGAGTCCTGATGGAAAACAACTCCCAGGTTCCTGACAGTGGTCAGGAGCTGAAGCTGTTTCAGTCCAAGAACAATGACTTCAGACTTTCTGAAATTTCTGCTCATCCAGACTTTAAATCATGAAGGCACGCTTCTACTTTAGTTACAGTAACCGACCGGCTTCTCCTGATAGATACAACTGAGTATCGTCTGCGTAACTGCGAATATATACAGTGCTGCTTGAAAGTTTGTGAACCCCAGAAGACACAGTCACTGTTTTTGTAAAAAACATTAAAATAACCTTATGAAATGCACAACCAAATCCCACTGTGTAAGTAAAACATTTTAAAATAATGGACCATACGGGGAAAGAGAGATTTTCATTATCTAACTCAACAAAAGTGGATTATTTGACATCAACTGAGAATTTAATATGCACAAAAGTATGTGAACCCTTGTAGTTAGTAGCTCGTGGCTCCTCCTTTTGTTGCTATTACTTCAACCAAGCGTCTTCTGTACCCACTAACCAGTCTCTCACATCTGCTGTCCAAGTGCTCTCTGGCAAAGTTGAAACGGCAGCTTTGTTCCTTTTTAAGAGCAGAGGCTTCCTTCTGGCAACCCTCCCATGAATGGCATGGCTATTCAATTTTCTTCTGATCGTAGACACATGCACATTTGTCCCAGATGCTACCAAGGAGGTCTGCAACTCTCTGGAGGTGATATGTGGGTTGGCTTCTACCTGATTTATTATTTTTCTGGTGCTTCTGGGTGATATTTTTGATGGGCGTCCACTTCTAGGCAGAGTTGCTGTAATGTTGAAGGCCTTCCATTTGTAGATGATTTGTCTTACAGTGGATGGATGGAGCTGGAATCTTTTGGAAGTGGTCTTCTATCCTTCACCAGACTGATGGGCTGTCACTACCCTCTTCCTTATGTCATCAGATATCTCCTTCCCTCTTGGCATTGTTGATCTGTATGGACCTAAAGTGGTTTGGCTGGTTCTTCTCTCTTTTAATTAGTTCTGGTCAGACCCTTTCCCAAGGATGTCTCATACCATTGGTCCGCTTAACTGATTAATGAAGCACCCAAATGTGTTTCACCTGAGTCCTTTACCTGCATGACTACCAGTGCGCTGGGGGTTCACTTACTTTTGCATCTACACCAATTTTATGTTTTATGTAGTTTTTGGGGTATGTATACAAGTCCCTCTAAAAAGTATACACAATTGATAAACATAAATCTGACATTTCATTTATAGAAACTAGTGATGATAGAATAAGAAAATCATGGAAAACAACAGAAACATCCAAACTGTTCAAGGGGTTCACACACTTTCAAGCAGCACTGTATAAAGGGTTTCCTCATATTACCAAGAGGAAGCGTACATAAAATGAAAATAATTGGTACATGTGCTTTCCTCTCAGGATTCAGGAAATCTCAGGGTTAATAAACGAACCGGAGCATCAGTTTGATTCCCTATGGAGGTTGGCGAACTACCCAAACCATTCAGCAGGCGACCACTGTCCACCCCCTTGCATCGAGAATATACTTATATGCCAAAATAATAACTAATTTAGCTCATCTATAGAAAATCAGACTTCCTCTGTGCATATGTTGCTGTTTGCTAAGTTAATCTGCCTCCTCTGATACCGTCGTCTTCATGGTTGAGTCACCTCGGGGGTCTTCAACAACAATAATAATAATAATAAAAAAACAGATCAAACATTTTCTGCATTAAGCTTCTTCATCAAGTTTAAACCCTTTTTTGTTAATATTTTTACAGTAATGGATAAAAACATGCAGTTTGAAACAGTTTTTGGTTTTTAGATATCTTCTAACCACCAGTTTCACGACCTGTTTCAAGAGCCACTTGTGCATCTTTTGTTTAGTCGCCACAAATCAGAAGCAGGAGGCGCAACAGAAGAAGACTTCTCGGTTGTCACCTAGCGAGCTAGCTAGCTAGCCGTCATCGCAGTGTGTTTGCGTCTACTGCCGGCGCCGTTCTCTACCTGAAGTACAAAAAGTTTCAGAGGCAGTTTGGACGTCTTTTAAGATAAGATGGGGACACAGGAAATCTAAACAATCAGATCTAGATGGGATTATTCTATGGCAGTGTGAAATAGCGGTGCCACCTTCCTGTTGTGGTTTACAAGTTGTTATAATCAGACACGTCAGTCATGTCTAAGCTTTACTTCTCAGGTGTGATAAGTGAATATATCGCCGTGGAGACCTGGCCAATGTGTTGTCATGTGTTGAAGTTATCACTGTAAAGAACGAGTAGAAGAGGAGACACACCTCTGAGGTGATGCTGTAGACGACAACATCATCAGCAAATCAAGAACCAAACCCTCAGAGCCCAATGGTGGACAGAAACATCAACAAATAAACCAAACGATGAGCTAAGAGATGCTAAAGCTCTAGCTTTATAAGATGTGATCAGACGTGTTCCTGTTTTTGTTCCAGTGCAGAACAAACCGGTCTCTTCGGAGAGTGTTCCTTGAGGCTGGTAACTGCTTGTCATCTGCCGCATGTGCTGAACATCTCACGGGACGACCGGTCTTCAGCGGCTACAGTATCACAGATCGTTTCTCTTCTCCTTCGGGCTGTTACCTGCCCTCAGGGGGGGAGCCATCACCCTGACAGCTTCAGGGAATCACGCTCAGCTCCGGCCTCAGCAACAAACAGGACGGCTCACCTCAGAGCGTGGATTCACTTCCTGAATCTGTTTCTCAAAGACTTTTGTGGAAACAAAGTGCTGTCAGTGTGGATATCTGACAAGACACCCACTTCCCCCTAACTGAACCACATGACACAAAGCCGAGCAATCAGAGTTTTCAAACATGTTCTCGATGATGATTGGATTCAGCCGCCTGTCGTCCCCCACTTTTTGCTTTTGTTTTTTTGAGTACCTGCTGATTTCCCACATTTCAAACAGATAACAGTAATCCAAAAGTAATCTCATTAAACGCTGACCCCAGAGGAGAGCGCTGAGTGCTGCTGGCTGCCGCCTGGTGCTATGAATAGATTACAGCAGGGGGGTAATCCTGCCTGAAATCATCCTCAATGTGAGGGGTAAGCCGAGAATCATCCTCGCTTTAAGCTCTAAACCTCTCTCAGTATGTTCTCACACTCTGATGATGGTGATGCATATCAAAGTGCTTCATACAGTGAGGTACAAACTTTGTTCGGACTCCATGTTTCTGTGCAGCCTGTATTTAAATCAGCGTCATGACTCCGCCCACTTTTGGGTCTCTTTGTTCTGTCACCCCCATGAGTGACACCAGCTAAGTCTCCACGGTGTACAACGACCAATGGCACTAAAGTACAAGAGACTCCAGCAGGTGATCCGGTGAGTAAGGATGGCCCGATCCTGATCTCAAGATCCGGATTAGGTCGATCTACGCCCTGAGTTCACCCAACCTCATAAAGTTGAGGGTACACTGATGTGGGCACTACATGATGGTGCAGTGGTTAGCGCTGTTGCCTCACAGCAAGTTTGAAGGTCACCAGTTCGAGTCCCGGGCCTCTCTGTGTGGAGCTTCCTCCCACAGTCCAAAAACATGCACATCAGGTTAACTGGTGAGTCTAAATCTCCCCCTAGGTGTGAGCGTGTCAGCCCTGTGATTGGCTGGAGAACAGTCCAGGGTGTACCCCGCCTCTCGCCCTAAGACAGCTGGGATAGGCTCCAGACACCCTGAACAGGAATAGCAGGATAGAAGAAGAATTCAAAAAGACCTAAACAAGCAAACACGCGACAGTCTGTTAGCTTAGCATTAGCAACTCTGTGTGGAAACATCAATCTAGAACATTAAAACAGAATACGTTTATCACACAGAGACAGAGAGAGAGAGAGAGAGAGAGAGAGAGAGAGAGAGAGAGAGAGAGAGAGAGAGAGAGAGAGGGGTGGGACGCAGGTTTATCTACAGTATGTTCTGCCGTTCAGACACTTTGTTTCCCATCATGCCTCAGTGGAGCTGTACAGCACAGTCTGTTGACAACATGTGAGGTGATTCAAACATGATGTGATCAGTTCGACGACAGACGTTCGTCTGTGTTTCTGCTGAGCCTCACAGTGAACTGGACTGATTCCTTTCCTTTCCAGTCTGGGATGATTCAGGTCGGTTTGTGTTGAGATCCAGTTTGTGGTAAAATACATTTTTTCCATGAAAGAGGAAAAACACGCGATAGGGACGTTGGTGTCTTTTATTCAGACTTCAAATACTCATAAATCAGATGGGGGATGTGATTGGGACTTCCCTTCCCGTGAGGGGTTAGCAACCAGCTGCACATAACTCATCAGACAGAAGAGGCAGAGACGGTCTGAAGAAATGATCGCAGATGGCGATCTTAAAAATAAATCGTCTGCACTTTGCTCAGACGGCCCTCTCAGGTGTTGTGGAAGCGTGGGAAACACTCTGCTCCTCTCTGCAGGATCGCTCTCTCATCCTTTAGACCTCTAAAGGTTTAAACTCTCTGATATACTCACTGAGCATCACTGCTCACCATCTGCATCCTTTTCCCACAGTCTGCTCTCCTCTAATGCCCACGCGTCCGTCAGGAAGACAGCCCGTAATCAATAGAGAGCCTCAGACAACAGGTCATAATGTGTGTAAAGCACTTGAAGCCTTACAGGAAGGTGTGTGTCCTGACTAAATGGAGATGAATGGCTCCCTGCAGACACCGAAACGTTCAACACGTGTTCCCATCAAATGTCAGCTCTCCACCCGCTTCAGCTCATTATTCTGTTTGTGGTGCGGTGCAGAGGTCTGTCCTCTGACCTCCTGTCCTGACCCGCCTCCGGCCACAGCAGCTCTTCATTATCACAGCAACAGGCTGAGAGACGGACTCCAGGGAGCAGAGGAGGAGGAAAACAACAACGAGGAGGAGGAGGAAAACAACAACGAGGAGGAGGAGGAGGAGGAAAACAACAATGAGGAGGAGGAGGAAAACAACAACAAGGAGGAGGAGGAGGAGGAGGAGGAAAACAACAACGAGGAGGAGGAGGAAAACAACAACGAGGAGGAGGAGGAAAACAACAACGAGGAGGAGGAGGAAAACAACAACGAGGAGGAGGAGGAAAACAACAACGAGGAGGAGGAGGAAAACAACAACGAGGAGGAGGAGGCAGGATCTAAGAGGAGAATCACTTCTTCCTGTCTCTACAGGTCAAGATAAGAGACACTTCATTAATGCTGAAGGAAACCGTGTTACCAGAGTACAAAACACAAAATGTTGGCAAGTAAAGATTGAAAATAAAAAAACAGAAGAAGTGTTTGTTAAATAACACAAAGTGTCAGAGTGGAGAGTCGATAAATGTGTCCAAAATAAAAAAACAAGTGCCTGAAATGAGAGGGAAACAGTTTGATACTGATGAGGTCACATGAATCAACAACTGCATAAAATAATTACACTGTGAAAACTGTGACACATATTAAAATCAGTAAATAATTATAGTGTTGCAGAAAAGCAACAGATCAGCTGACAGGTGTCTTAAAAACAGGTCTGAGGACCTGGTTCTACCTGGAGCAGGTCTGGTTTCACGCTGAGCTAAAAACCACCAACCAGCCAACATCATGGAGTAGCTCTGACTAGGGCTGGGCGATATGGCCTAAAATCAATATCACGATATATTGAGCAGTTCATCTCGATAACGATAAATGGACGATAACTACTCCACTGCCCCTGGGGCTGACTTATTTATTTCAATTATTTTGCCACTTTGAAGGACTATAAAACTACACTGTCTGAAAATAAATAAGGAAACACAAATAAAGTACTTTTAGTTCAGATATTTATTAAACAGCTGATAAACACAGATTTGAAATAAGAACAATAACTTAAATTTCCTGAAAACAAAGTATTAAAATGCAATCTCTTATAAACAAATTCTTAATATGGATATTACAAAGAGCTTACTCAAAAACGGCCACATTTGAGTTGTCAAGTAATCAGGTTATAACGAGAGAAACAAGTTGCATCCCTTGTGTTTACTGTGTACTGTCAGACTGATATAAGGGTCCATGGTGCGACTGGACCAGAGATCGGTTGTGGCTGCAAAGTGCTGAACATGTCTCAACTCAGCAGCAACCTTTTCTCTCTCTGTTCTCTACATGCTGGGAATCACCGTTTTCCAAAAGATTTTTGGCGGTGGCAGGCTGTATCTCTTGTCGAGGGTTTTCATGCAGTGTATGAACCCCTTGCGCTCCACTGTAGGGATAGCAGCCATGTGTTTTGCTATATAGCCTATCACATTGGTGATTTCGATCCATCTTTTTGATGTTTGGTTATTGACGGCTGCCTGGTGGTGGAAGCACTTGTCGCTCGTCTCTTCTCGCTTTCTTAATTTCTTCGAATTGAATCACATGGTTGTACTGCGGGTGGTGGAAGAGGTTGTGTTACCTTGACTCGTCGCAGCTGTCTTTTGGCACAGTTTACAAGCCGTTCACTCTCTCCTTTGACCGCACCAACTTCCTCAACTTCAGCCGCCGCAGCAGCCGCTACAACTTTTGAACGGTCCTCTATCTCTCCACCTCTCTTTCTTTTTTTTGTTACAGACTGGATGGGGTGGAGTCGCGTCTCTTACGTAGCTCCCTTAAAGGCACACGAACACGTAGCCGACCTACACACCACTAAAACCAACTTTTTTTTTTCAATACCGAATATACCGACACGGGCAAAATGACGTCGGTTATTCTTATAAATTTCGGTATCGGTAAATTTTCGGTTTATTGCCCAGCCCTAGGTCTGACCCATCCGTCCATCAACTGGACTCAACTGGACTTTCTACAACAGTGATTCTCAGACTTTTTACACCAAGTCCCACCTCAGAACGAACGTGACTCTTCAGGTCCCACCATGATGGCGGATATTAATCAAGTAGTCCAGATTTCATGTCGTTGGAGTGATATTTCCTGGCTGATTTATAGCGTTTGCTGCTGCTAGCAGACGCTCTGGTACCTGACTAATGCTAATGGCGCTACTGTTAGCATCTTTGCTTGGCTCGCTCTCCTCCTCTTTGGTTTTCGTGCTTGAATCATCCTCAGCCTAATCAGCACTTTTCCTCCCGGACTGAAGCCACAGTATAGGTTTAATACTTTGGACACCTCCACCTCTTTCCACCCCGGCCTGTACGACCACATGTTGCAGGTAACTGTCGGTGTCAGCAGCGGTAGCTTTATTTACAAATCTGCTGCTGACATTGATGAACATTAACACTCAACGGTATTTCATTTACATCCATGAACTCAAACTGTAATCTTATATATTTGTTGGTGTTACATGTTTTAATTTATTTATATATAAATTCTGTGATTCCTCCACACTTTGAGAAAGGCTGCTATACTACATCAACTCATCAGACGATTCTGGGCTTCACCTGGTGAATCACTTCCTGTCTTTGCTCTCGTGATCTATCAGAAAAAAAAAAAAAAAAGAGATGAGCTCCCTCTTTAGTTTTCAGTGAAATAGAAAAAGTCTCTCCAGATTTTATCATTTACTCCTCACCCTGAGTACCTCGTTGGGTTCCAGGTCAGAGTCTGGATCAGGAGCTTTTTTGATTGTGTAGCAGAAATGCGTAACTCGTGCCCTGACGAAGCACATTTCACTCCGCCTGCTTGATGTCACTCAGGTCTCAGAGAATTTCAGTGAGTCTGCCGAATTTACGTCCCAGAGTTCAGTTTGTTTCAGTCTGCCGTCTCAGATCTACCGGCCGAGATACAATAACCTGCAATCAGTTTCTGTCAGCACAAAGAGGAGCGTTCACTGAGATGAATGTCTGCCTGCGTGGACCGTAATGGAGGAGGAGGACGGGCGTGGTGAGTCAGCGCTTGGCAGAAAAAACTGGATGACTTGCAGGTAACTTTGGAGGTCAGGCAGCTCCGCTGAACACGCCGGATCCAAACAGACTCATTTCAGGAGGTTTGGACTTGGAGACGTGAGGTCTGGATGAAAGCCACAGACTTCAGTGAAAGAAAGAAGAGTAGCTTCCACTTCCCCCGAGGAGGACGTAGGTGTGACTGCTGTAAAACTCAATAAGGTGTCGTTTATCAGGTCAGGGCGCTCCTGGCTCCGGAACTCCTCAGAGAGGTCTAAGAGCCCGAAGCAGAGAGCCAAGAGACCAAATGAGCCAATAGTCTGTTGTTTTTTTCATGATTCCAGTGCCCAGACTCCAGGCTGTGATTCTCTCAGACAGACAAAGACGTTCATCTGGCCTCTGATGACGAAGCCGCAGGAATTAACACAGAGACAAACGGCAGCCAGGGCCAAAGTCCCCTCAGAGCAGTTTATGATGGCGCTGAGCCCAAATCTAAATTAAGCTCTTTATCGCTGCCTTCAAACGGACCTCTGAACGGGCGCACAGACAGACTGCTTAATCCATACCTGAGGAACCCACAGAAGACCACGTTTCCTCAAACAAACAGAAGCTTTGATTTCTCAGAAAGAGTCCCGGACAGACCGCACAGCACGGAACATGCTACACATCAGTTTCAGAGTCTCCTCCATCGTCACAGCTTCTTGGATTTCTTTCAAATAACTCATTATTTCACTCGGTGACAATTCACCTCACTAATTATTATTCTACGTCTGTTTGTTTCTTCCACGTTTTAAACCCTAAATTGCCTAACTGTCTTTAACGTGCTTAAACTCGTAAGGAAACCACAGCTCCACAGCGCCCCCTACTGAATTCCGAACAGGAAGCTGCTGGTATCTTTTCGTCGTGTTGCTGTTTTAAACACTTTCTCCTCCATAAAAATCAGTTAACTTTCTTTCTTTATTTATTTTTTAAACATGACTTCTCGAGGAACTTCCACAGACCTCTCGATGAAGGATTGTCTTTTCCTTCCTCTATAAAAAATGTACATTATTCGTTTGAAGTGCCCTTCAGAGGATGTTTTTGTCTCAAGGCACCCAAAACCATCATTTTAGTACCTTCACTGTTGCTTTGATTTAGACTTGGTTGGTTCCTCTGTCAGCAAACATCAAGGTTTTCTTTGGTATATATTTTAATTAGTGCTCTACTGTGTCAGAGTACCCATTAACATTCATTTAGTTGAGCACTTCAGTCTGTTTATAAGCGGTTTCATTTCTAGTGACTCATCTTTTTTTGTGTTTTGTTACCGTACCCTTTAAAATGTGTTTGAGTTACCATTTCAAGTCTGTTTCTAAGTACCCTACGGCATTAGCTTCAAGGTACCCTCTAGTATGTGTTTTGAAGTAACTCTGTTGAGGAAGCCAAGTGAGACTAAGCCTCTAATCTGTATGTTTTATAGGGAGTTGGGTACATAAAGACTATGTTGCAGCTTGTATATCACTATTTCATGTAATGGAATGAGCGGTTAAGAGCGTCCAGAGAGCGCTCATTTTACGTACACACGCATGTTATTGAACACGGACACACGCCCTTTCACCCCCCCCCCCCCCCCATCTCAGTCACTCATTCACACACGTTGTCCTCTTGACTTAGCTTAAACATTTTATTAATCTACTCAACCGCCCACTCCAATACACAACCGGCCGCTAATCTCCCTCCTTTTCATTCAGCGGCTCGATGATGACGACACTGTGATTTGATTGGTTAGAGGCCAAAGACGGGGTGGCTTCCCTTGACACAGTCTTGACTAATCACAGATGAGCAGTGTCATGACGACAGCCTCATCTGATTGGTTAATCATTCTTGATTTTATTCGCAAAGGGACGCCGACTCGGCCCGGCCTCCCTGTGGACAACAGTGTGCAATACCGTATTTTCACCACTCATTCGCCACATAACATTTAGGAGGGCGCTGTTGTAAACGTTGTGAAATGCTCATTAAGTAGAGGAGAGAAATAAGGAAGAGATGACAGCGACTGAACACAGAATTATCCAAACTGTTAAAAGGAGTATTTTTATTAAAACACAGCTACAGTCTGAAAAAAGAGAGGAAGCATGGCTTCCCTTGGCCTCCGGGAGAAAACGCCACTGGTTCTAAGTACCCTTCAGAGAAATCAAGTGACATAAACTTTATCAGATCTTTCACTGCGTGTTTTTAGTAGCTTTTTAAACTTTATTCAAGATACCGTCTCTAGTTACCTTTCAGCATCTTCGTTGGGGTTCTGATCTGTTTGGGGGGTTCATTTTCAAAGGTGTTTTAATGAAACCTTTGGTGTGATTGAAGACCCCTTGTTGTCTTATAATATCCATTAAAGGGTTACTCAGTTAACCTACCGGTTTAAGGTACCCTGTGGTATTTTTTAGCGCACTCTTTGGCCTCTCTTTAAGGGTTCCTTTTTTACGGTTCCCTTTAGTCTTCATCTTAATGTGTGCTCCTGTTTCCAGGTACCCATTGAGTTGTTTCATAAGCTGTTTACATGCACACTAAGGCTGGGTACCATGAGGCAGTTGTTTCAGTCTACTGTTTGCCTTCTGATGGAATGTTTCTATCTTGATAATAATCATCTCTGACCCTGAGGCCCTGTTCTTCGTAACAAAGCTGTTCGTTTTTCGCACGGGGAGAACCCAGCGGGCTGGTGTTTGGATGTAAGTTATAATAAAGCTGTCAGGTTCCAGAAAGGACAGAAACATGTCCTGGTTCTGAGATTCTTTCACGAGAGAGGAGCGGGCATGAAGGACGGTAAAAGCTTTTTACGTCCGTAGCAATTTGTGGAAATGCTTGGGAGGTCACGGCGTGAAAATGTCCCTGGAAAACTCTGCCATTAAAAGCTTGAAAAGCTGCTGCGGCTGATGGCCCTGATCTTTCATTAAATATTAAGAGCGGCTGAGTGCAGTGTCGGGTAACAGCAAGATTGTCCAAGATCAATTGCATGACACCGGCAAGATAAGGAGGAGGAGGAGGAGGAGGGTGAAGGAGAGGCTGGGAGCGTGGAGGGAGCAGAAATGAAGGATGGAGTCAGTGATTTGTCCCACTTCACCTCTTAGAGCAGTTTCCCGCCTCCCTCAGGAGTGAGCTTTCATCAGGCTGAGTCAGCGCGGAGACGCTCGGATGCCCACTGAGGAATCGTCTGCAGAGATGGTGGAGCCTCGCTGTCGTCTGAGTGACAGCCAGACTTTTAAAGGTCACAGATAAGAAAGTGTGTCAGGATCCACCTGGCTCATTCAGGGCGTCTGTGGACTGGAATTCTGCCCGGCAACAAGTGACCACGGTCTGCAGGGGAACGGTCCAATGAGGAAAATACTCCATCTGTCTGCAGCTATGTGAGGGGTTAAAAATCCAGTTTCACACACATTTCACTATAACGAAACTAAGCTAAGCTAGCTAACGTCTGCAGCTTGTGCAACTAGCTTGATCAACGTTAGCCACTATGGCAGGTGCTAATCTCCACTGTAAGCTTTGTGGTCTTTAACACAGACAGTAAGGGGTACAATGACGCAACTTTTGGTGTCCATTGATCAATCTTTATTTATAAGGCGCCAAATCACAACAAATGCTAACTCAAAATGCTTTACAAAATCATTAGCAGGTCCAGAATTGTGTTTCTAAGTGAACGCCGAGCCTTTCACGCACACGACTTTACGAGTTCAACTTGAAGGCAACACATCACCCAGTGCTCCAATGTAGGTAAATGATGTGGAATCTTAAAGAGGTAGTATCGTGTATTTTTTTTTATTTTAAAAACAAATATTTGGTCAAAATTCTTGCTGTCAAAGTGTCGGTATGTGCTAGCGGTTAGGTCACACGCCTCCTATGATTATCTCTTAAGTGTTTGGCCCGAGTTCAAATTTTCTCAGTTTGTGACATCACAAGTTGGCAAATCTCCTTAGAAGGAGACCGGTCTGAGTTAAGAGCTTGTGGCAGAGAGGCGGATCCTGAAGAATCCAAGCTTAGCTAATACTTAGGTTGGAGCAGTACCCGTGACGCATCAGTCGACCGATGCCACACCGGTAACAGTCCGCAGACGGATACGATTTAAAATCAGAGACACAACCTGGTTGCTTGGGAACTGTTAAGGAGGGTCCAGAAATGCTGGGTTCTGGAGTGTTTTCTTAAAGAGACAGTAGCTGAAAAACAAACAGAGGCTAAAATAATTCTGAAAGACAGCAGGATGAGATCAGTGCAGCACTTTATGAGCCTGTAAGGCTTTCACAGGGCGATCAGAGGGATGATACAAAGCCTGAAGAGAAGAGTTATTTTCTTTCTTTCTTTTTTTTTTTACAGGTTTTGACATTTTTACAGGGTAATGAAGAAAAAGAAAAGCACAAAGGTTCATATTAATAGAGTTAAAAATGTAAAATCAGATGATTTTTTTCTAATAAATATGCTTGAAATGAGACGTGAAAGCAAAGACAAATGTTAAAAAGCCCCAAACGCTCTCTCTCTCTCTCTCTCTCTCTCTCTCTCTCTCTCTCTCTCTCTCTCTCTCTCTGAGCATGAACACCGTCTCTTTATTAAACCCACACTTTGCCTTTTTTCCCCTCCTTTATCTCCTCTGTGCAGACGGCGCTTCAGGTAAGCCGAGTCTGACCTTGAAAGAGGAAGCAGCAGTGAGCTTGAAGAACGGCTAATCGACGGGTGTGAAGCTCCCGCTGTGTGTGTGTGTGTGTGTGTGTGTGTGTGTGTGTGTGTGTGTGTATGTGTGTGTGTGAACAGGATAGTGAGCACAGGGGCGTAGATACAGCGCTATTGACAGTTTTATAATGCTCTTAGCTACAGGAGAACGCCCCCCTAACACCAAAACACACACCTCCTCACAGCCTGCTCTGTTATTTACTGACCCCTCTGTTCATTTAACGGCAAATAAAAAGGCTTAATGACTCCTGCACAAAGAGCGCCCATCAATACAGCGGCCGGCGCAGGAGCAGAGTCACGTCTGTGTGGAGTCTTTCAGGAGGAGGGAAAAAGAAAAAAACAGGTCAATATGAGCTCATTGTTTGGAGAGAGAGAGAGAGAGAGAGAGAGAGAGAGAGGGAGAGAGAGAGAGAGAGAGAGAGAGAGAGAGAGAGAGAGATTTCAGGGGAAGGCAGCGGCTGATAGCGGGGGGCCTCGATGTGTCCGGGGACAAAGGATGTGAGACCAGCGGGGGCACGGGGCGGCTGGGCAGAGACGGGGCCGGATCGATGGAGCTCATTCTGGATCTGACAGGGGGCATGAGACCCAGAGATGGAGCGAGCCAGCCTTTCGCTGGAGAAAACACCGCCATCATTCACTCAGAGATGCAGACAGCCGGAGAATTTAAATCACCTCACAGATTTCTTCCTCTTCACTCCGTCTGACCTCTCTTTAAGATTAGAAAACCGTCCAGCACGTCTACGCCAGCCTGCTCCTCTTCAGTTCTCACCTGATTCTTCAGAGGTCACAGAAATCCCAAACCGCCTTTTCTAATTAAACTGACAGTCAGAGTGCCCCCCCCCCCCCCCGCTGCTCTGTATTTAACATGTATATATATATATTATATGTTCTCCTCATCCTCCTGCAAACACAATTAGTCTGCGCAGATTAGCACCACTTGAGTCCAGGATGTTTAATTTGAGTCTTCCTCCTCAGAAGAGTGGGACATGAGCCGTCCTAATCCCCCTCAATGCAGCGTTCGTCCAGCTGTTTGCACCCGAACACATCCCAGCATGTAAGGCGCTGAACTCAGGTCACTCAACACGTAATGCTAACCCCCCCCCCCCCCCCCCCCCACACACACACACACAGTTTTCAACAAGTTAATGCCGAAGATAACGAGGAGGGCTCAGGACTGGACTCCAAAGACCTCCTGTACCTCAGAGAGTCAGAAACATAAAGACTGACATCATCAGCGAAGAGTCGTATCTTAACACAGTGTCACTGCGTTAACCAGCAGACAGCAGCAGCTCCTGAGGGGTTTGATCACCATGGGGTCATTTCAGTCTTAACGGGTTACCTCCTAAAGTTTATAATGTCCACAGGTGAACCAGTTAACTCACACCTGACGGTGTGATCAGGACTTTACTGTTAACTACAGAGGTTTAACTCCCGTTTACTGATGACTGGCTTCTAAATAAGCACTGAAATGTCCACTCCTGACTCTAATTGGGGAAGTTTCTAAAATCCAATCTAATTCACTTTATTTATAAAGCACGTTTTAGAAAACAACAAGGCTGCCAAAGTGCTGCACAACACAGAAAAACTGATTAAAAAAATAAAAAACAGTAAAATGAAAAGCATTTAAAAGCACCAGGAAATAAATAAAAGACAAAAACAACAACCAGTGAATTTAGAAACAATAAAAGACAAACAGAGAGCGCATCACGCTCACGACGGGTTAAAAACCAAAGAATAGAAAAGAGTTTTATCAGATGAGATTTATGCTTCTTATATAAAACACACGGTTTAATAATCTAATGACTTTAAAACAAAGAATAAAATCTCCAAATGAATTCCAAACAGACAGGGAGCCAAAAGGTTTAGTGACGGACGAGTGAGCAGGAATATCTACGAGTGACAAGCGATGGATCCTGAAATCTCACCCGTCAACAATTCAGGCTCCAAATGCAACCAGTTACCCAACAAATATCAACACATTCATTCAAAATGCAGGAATCTCACCAGTCAACTGTCTCGGTAACTCTCATTGAGGCAGTTTAGAGCTCACTGTGATTTCACTAACGAAGCTCAAAATGTTTTTAGTGAACTTCTTTGTGAAAGATTCCAGGCTGAAGGTGCAGAGCACCCAAAGGCTCTTTTCCTTCAGAGAGATGATGAAGGTGCACCGGTGTGAAGCGGGCCGTCCAACCCGAGCATACGACTCACAATGATGAGCCGGAGGTTTACAGTTAGTCATGAACCTCAAGGACTCATGGTGGGCGGCATCAACCGTGTGGAGACACCGTAAAGACCACCGTACTCTGAACCAGGTCAAACACTTGTTCCTGAATTAAACCCAACCTCTGAATGTAACATGTCAACAAGTGATCCTAACTACAGGGACGTTAATGTCTCTCTCTTGTGCTCTGTGTGTGACTGAAAACAGATATAAAGGTTATCTGCTCATGACCATTAAAAACGTCCCAATCCTTCGACCCTGGAGTGAGAACAGTTACGGATGAGCCGGATATTCGTTTCAAACGAGTACTCGTTACGGATAATACATTTTTGCCGAGTCCGAGCACAACACGAGTTTTTTTTAGGATTATTCGTATCTGTGCTAAAAGAATCCTCATTGGGTAGCAACAACTACTGTCTTCACTCTTCCTGCTCTGTGATTGGCCAGTCACACACAGCACACCCCCCCTCCCTGCACCCACATGCTGCAGCGAGGAGGTGCCTGCTCTCCTCTTTCACACACACACAGACAGGCAGCGAGTGACAGCGACTACTTCTCTTGCTTGCTTGAGTTGACTGTAGTTTACGTTGCTCTAATCTCTGTACTACTCACTCAGTTTTCTTCTGCTCGTCTCTATTGAGGTTTGTTTGGTATTTAAAGTTACTTCTTCAACTTATTTCCTGTCATACGCGATGCATGTGACAAGACGGGGCTGAAAACGGCTCGTGTCGCGCTGGTCAGTGCCTCTTGCTTCAATTCGGGACCGTTTTTTTAAGGTTTTCGTTGTCTCGCATCTCTTTAGTTCTTTTTTTATATTTAAAGTTACTTGATTAACTGTTTTGCAACGTACACGAAACGCACTTGAAGGCTTTTTAACTTTTTAACTGGCTGCGTGATTTTAGTTTGGCTGGTGAGAAAGTTAGTTGGAAAGCTTTGCCCATTCTGAGCACAGTGTTTTTGAAAATACAGTGAACAACAAGGCAGATTTTTGATTTTTCTGCCACTGAATGTTTGCACAAATCACCTGTTAAATTCACACAGATCATAAATAAAGAGACAGTCTTTCACACCACTACATACACATTTTACCAGTTGTACATAAAACATAGCTGAAAATAAATATAGACATGTCAAATCAATTCTTGCCAGTTTCAGACTTAAAATAATGTTCGGTTTTAAGTCCCGCCCATTTTCGGACACGCCCACTTCTGGTTTAGGTCCCACCCCCTATGAGTACAGATACAGATACAGATAATGGTGTACTCGCTCATCCCTTGAGAACAGTTGGCAGTGTGGTCCACTGAAAGGTGGACTGACGTAGAGGTGTGGGCGTGATGTCGGAAAGTAATGTTTCATCCTCTGTTTCACTGCTTTGTTTTCATTAGCAGAGCTCGCTCTCTCTGCTTCTTCTCTATGTGAGACGACCGCGGTCACTTCGTCTCCGTTTCGCTCAAACAAAACCAAACAGAACCTCTCATGTCTGTTTTCTGTCCGTCCAGAACAGGAAAATGTGACGTGCATCATGATGAGGTGAAGAAGACGTAAACTCAAACTCCAGCTCCTGTCCCTCAGAGGATTCATGCTCCTGCAGAGGTGTGGACGTGAAATAATCATCTTCTGTGCTGTTTCACGGCTCTGTGTTCAAACATGGCCGTAGATCCTTTATTTACATCAGATCTGGAACTTCTTAACACTCATGAATGATGAATGTTTGTGCGATAACTTGGTCTGCGTGTCGTACGTAACACGAATCCACATTCCTGCTGTATTTACGTGTCATGATAACGCACAGAAAGCTTCCTTCCTGTGACTCTAAACGCCTCGCTGAGTTGATCCCTGTATTCAGGTGATGTGGAGCTGGAACAAACAGTTACTCTACGACTCCTCGTGCCCACGTTTCACACCGAACAGAGCAGAGAGGAGCGAGGCAGAGAGCGTGCGAGCAGAGCAGCTAATGGAAAAGCTCTTACAGGCTTTAATGACAGATATCAGCGGACGTATCGATCGGTATAAAACAGCAATGATCCACTTTCAGAGAATGATTTGACCGTGCCAGGCTGCAGCGTGCAGAAAACGCCATCCTCGACCCCTGACCTTTCCCCTGAGAGGCTCTCTGCCAGCAGATTGACACAGCTGACCGCACAGAGGGAAGCTGGGAAATCCCCCCTCAGCTACACAACAAGAGACACGCAGCAGCGTACAGTCATCTCTCCGGCCACACAGCTGAGACTGAAGCATGATGGGATTGGGACGGGGCTCAGATCATCCTGCCCTCGGAACAGGCAGCATGAGTCGTACTGAGCGTGCTCAGTGTGTGTTTTAGGCTGCAGTGCACAGCGTTACCCGGGTATTTTAGGACATTCCTGCATGTCTGAAGCGCCGTGACTCAAAGCAGCATCAACACGCTCGTGAGAATAAGTCATGACTCAGACCTGCTGTGTGAGCGGCCTGCCGTGCTTTGTTTTCAGGAGGCGGCGCTCAGAGACGTGACTTCTGTTTGTTTGTTACGTCGTCATGTTTGCATCTGCCGTCATCTCCGAATGTGCAGAGAAGAGACTCAGAGTCAGAAGAAATGAAAACGAAGAGATGAAACGTTCAGTCAGAAGAAGCTGAACTAAAAGGACCCGAGTGTGGACCAGTCAAACCATCAGCTGATAAAAAAAGAGGACTCTGTTCTCTTCCTCAGGACTCGGCTCTGATTGGTCGATATACAGCAGCTGTCTGTTACTCACTGACAGAAAACTGTTACTGAGGATTCAGCTCTGA
The DNA here is from genome assembly GCA_030710495.1 of Labroides dimidiatus. Lineage (NCBI taxonomy): Eukaryota > Metazoa > Chordata > Actinopteri > Labriformes > Labridae > Labroides > Labroides dimidiatus. The sequence goes on from CM061152.1 coordinate 31,714,921, forward strand.
TCACAAACTCTAGAGGAAAAAAAGACAGGAGAGAAAGAAAGGAAGAAGGGAAGAGGACGAGACGGAGTGAGAGAAGAAGAAAATAAGAACAAAGGAGACAGGAAAGGAGAGACAGAAGGAAAGGAAACCAAGAAAGGAAGGAAACAGAGAGCGGAAGTAAAGAGGGAAAGGAAAAAGAAGGAGGAAAGAAGACTGACAAGGAAGGAAAATAGAGAAAAGAAAAAAGAAGGAAAAAAGGAAAGGAGGAAAGGAAATATAACAGGGACAGAGAAGGAAAAGAAACAGGGAAAAAGAGAAGGAAAGGAAAATGATTAGGAAAGGAAACAGAAGAATAAAGGACAGAGAAGGTAGGAAACATAGAGGGAAAGGAAACAAAAAAGGAAAGAAAACGGAAGGAAACCAAGAAGGGAAAGAAACAGATTAGAATGAAAGAAAGAAAGAAAGAAAGAAAGAAAGAAAGAAGGAAATATGACAGAGACCGAGAGGAAGAAGAGAAGGAAAATCAGAAAGTTAGGAGGAACTCAGGTTGTTGAGTTTTTATCTGCTGTTCTCCAGTAGGGGGGGCTGAGCCTGTTTGGAGCTGTGGTGCATTTCAGGACCACTGTGTGTGTGTGTGTGTGTGTGTGTGTGTGTGTGTGTGTGTGTGTGTATGTGTGTGTGTGTGTGTGTGTGTGTGTGTGGTTGTTGGACAGCTCCCGGTGCTGAAACCTCAGGCAGTCACAGTCAGCCTCTTCTCACTCTGAGCCTCCTCATTTTTAAAACTTTAAACCTTTAAGAAAATAAAATTCAACCCCGGACAAACAGCAGCTCCAGGCAAGAAAGAGCGGGTACAACACACACACACACACACACACACACACACACACACCTGTGCTTAAACACAATATGAGGGAAACACATCAACAAGTTTGTGAGAAGAAGAATGAAAGAAGCCGAAGAATGAGGAGCAGAGGAATGTGGAGGAGGAGAGGAGGAGAGGAGGAGAGGAGGGGACACGAAAAGGATGGAGGAGAGAGGGGGTCAGTCAAGGAGAGGAAGAGGAGAGTGGGGAGGATGGGGGTGGAGGAAAAGGAGAGAGAGAAGAGAAGGAGCTCAGAGTTAAAAGGATGGATGAAGGGATAACTGGAGCCTGAGGTCAAAGAGGAGGAGGAGGAGGAGGAGGAGGAGGAGGAAGATTAGTGGAAGAGCTGGGACCCAAGATAAGAGGGACTGGGATTAAAGCGGGAGGGGAGAAGGACAGGTGTGAGCTTACCTGGTTGGTGGAGAGCTGTGCATTCTGGGAGATGAGCATCTGGACCAGGATGTGGAGCCCAGAGGTGAACAGACCCGCCAGGATGGCCCAGGTGAGCGGCAGCGGCAGCATGCTGTAGGTGGCGAATAGCGTGAACAGCACGTACCCCACCCCGTCCCCCAGCAGCCCGTAGCCCAGCCCGGCCGCCAGGATCTGCGTGGCCATGGCCACCCAGGTGACCACGCCGCTGTACTGCAGGTAGCTGTGCGACGTGGTGTCCTTCCGCACCACCACTAAGGCACAAATGACGACCTCGATGCCCGTGAAGAAGCCCAGGAGCGTCCCTTTGATGGGGTCCATGGGGGAGGAGGCCAGCGTCAGGTGCAGCACCAGCAGGGTGATCTTGGTCACCACGTCCAGGATGTTCATCACCACCACAGATTTGCGCCTCTGGCCCAGGAAGTAGCGCTGGTACAGCCGCTCCAGGTCGCGAGACTTGAAGGCGTTGCGCAGCGTGGGGAAGATGACGCCCCGGTACGTGTAGCCCCAGTTCAGGAAGAAGTCCGAGTTGCTCGGCGCGCAGTCGATCTGCAGAAAGCCCAGGTCGCTGCTCGCGCGCTCAGGGAACACTTTGGTCCCGCCGTTGTTGTGCCGGTCCCCCACCGACGTCCTCCCTGCTGAGTGCTTCCGCGCGCCCTGGCTCGGGTCGTAGGGCTCGTCCGACCCGATGCCCTTCACCCCGCCTCCGCCCTGCTCGTGGATGAACCGCTGCTCGGTGATGTGCCGCACCGCGTTCTGCCACAGCAGCCGTTTCGGCCGCGCGCTGCCGCCGCTGCCGCTGCTGTTGCTGTTGTTGCTGCTGCTCGGGGTCTTGTTGATGGTGTAGAGCTCCTCGCTCGCGCTGGAGCAGCGGACCTCGGACAGCTCCATCACTGCTGCCGCGTGTTGCTGCTGTTAGTGTCTGTTAATGTCAGTGTCACCCTTCCCTTCCCTTCCCGGTTGTGAGTTAGCTCAGCGATTTTGGGGAGACGACGTCCAGTCTTGCGCGTCGAACCGGGGGCGCGTGCTTCTCTCTCGGGCTGCGGCGAGCACGGCGCGGGGTAAAGCGCGGTTGGAGGTCATCGTTATTCCACCGGAAAAACATCACATAAATCCCGCTCGAGTGGAAAAGCATGCCCCTCATCAACCCCGAACCGGCACCTCCACCATCCCCGCGTGCACCGTGTGTCCGTGCTGGAGGTTGAATATCACCGGGCGGCGTGTCCAAGCAGCAGCTCGAGCCACCGTGCGCCGAGCGTCCGCACCATCAGGGCGCCGCGGCGTCACGGAGAGCCGGAGTCCGTGCTCGAACAGAGGATGCTCTGGATGCGGGCAGGGACAGGATGCTCTAATCTTACCCCGGTGTGGCTCGTGCGTCGTTGGCACAGCTGGTTCCGTTTACCTCGACATTCTTCCTGTGTGCGCGTGCCGCTGCAGAATCCGAAAAAAAGAAAGAACGAAAAAAAAAAAAAAAAAAAGCACAAACGTAGATCCTGATCTCCAACAGCCAGCAAATAATCCACAGACAGACAAATCCCGTGAGGTCAGAGCAGAGGGAAGAAAAAGCAGCTGCTAGAATCCGCTCGGTAGATCCGGGTCCGCGAGGACAGAAACCACATTCATCAACTTGTTGTTGCTCAAGAAGCGCCGCAGACAGGATCAGAGCTCCAGCCCGAGCCCATCCACCGACACCAGGAGCTCGCGCCTGAATGCAACACCTGGCTGGCTCAGGAGGGAGAGAGGGAGAGAGGGAGGGATGGAGAGGGGGAGAGAGAGAGAGAGAGAGAGAGAGAGAGAGAGAGAGGAGGGAGGGGGGCACAGCCAAGACACACAATCCTTCGTCACCTCCTCTCTGAGGAGGGAAAGCAGCTCGTCTCCATGGAGCGTGTCCAAAAAAATGAGGATGACAGCAGCCTTCTTCTTCTTCTTCTTCTTCTTCTTCTTCTTCTTCTTCTTCTTCTTCTTCTTCTCGGTGTTTAAAGGGCGCGCAGCAGCAGCCGCGTGGACTGGATGTGCAGAGAGCGCGAGGCTGGTCAGAGAGAGCCGAGCGAGTCAGCTGGGCTCCGGCTTGACGTCACAGTCACCTCTGTATCCGTGTGTGTGTGTGTGTGTGTGTGTGTGTGTGTGTGTGTGTGTGTGTGTGTGAGAGAGAGAGAGAGAGAGAGAGAGAGAGCTCCTCTTCGTCTTCTCTTCCCACTCTTGTCTCCTTTATCCTCTTTTCTACGCCTTCCTTCCTCCTCTATGCCTCCTCTCCTCCTCCCTTCATCCTAACGTCCTTCTCTCTCTTCCTCACTGTGCCTCCTTCTCTCCTCTGACCTCTGGCTCAGATTCATTCAGTAATCTGGTTTGTGGATTTTGTTGTATTAGTTTAATACGCTGTTTTTCCAAATAATGAAGAAAAGAAAACGTTTCTGTCTTTGAGTCCAGAGACTCTCAGCGTCCTTAACGAGCGGCTCAGGTCCACCGGGCTCACCTGATGGACCGTCTGAAGTCATGTGTCCACTCTGACATCACTCCCTCAAAGCAGAAGCAGCAGCGTTAGCATTCAGCTGTGATGCATTTTGGGTAATACTGACGCTCATGGTGAATTTTGGAGGCGTGACATCAACAGGAAGTGCTGTTTTCCTGAATCTGCTTCTCTTGTTGAACTTTTGATGCATCTTTAAATCATCCACCACAATCTCAGTGAAGTGTTTCCATCTCGAAATATAGAGATTCATCACAGGGCGAGATTAACTTCAGATATAGTCACGGAACACATGCACTCATGCCACATCGCGCCGCACTCGCACCGCTCTGAACTCACGCTGAACGAACTCACGTTTTTTTTTTTTTTTTTGTGGTATTTTTCATCTTTTTCATCATTTTTAGCTCTAAATGAATTTCAAATCTATAAATTAGCACGACAAGCTCACGACCAGTTCAGGCCTCACTCACGCTGAGCTCTCACGCCACAGTCACGCTGCACTGAGGGGGCGGGGTTATGGATGGACTGGTAGGTGAACAGAAGGATTTCGTAAATGATTCCCTGATTAACTGGAAGCCAGTAAATTCATGAGAGAGTGTGATCCCTTTCAAAGAGGGTCATGAAAAACATGATTTAGCACGCCCTCGCTGCCCCCCCCCCCCCCCATTAAAGCCATAAAAAACAACAATAACATCAACCTAAATAAATAAATAAATAAATAAATAAATAAATAAATAAATAAAGGTGCAGTAGCCACTAGAATAACAGCTGATACCTGTAAACAGGCCAAACTTTCACAGCTGGAGCTCTGTGGTATTCTGTGGTCAAGAACAACACGCCAACACGTCACACTGACACAGAACAACACGCCAACACGTCACACTGAGACAGAACAACACACCAACACGTCACACTGACACAGAACAACACACCAACACGTCACACTGACACAGAACAACACACCAACAAGTCACACTGACACAGAACAACACGCCAACACGTCAAACTGACACGGAACAACATGCCAACACGTCACACTGAGACAGAACAACACGCCAACACGTCAAACTGAGACAGAACAACACGCCAACACGTCAAACTGAGACAGAACAACACGCCAACACGTCACACTGACACAGAACAACACGCCAACACGTCACACTGAGCAGAACAACACACCAACACGTCACACTGACACAGAACAACACGCCAAACATCACACTGACACAGAACAACACGCCAACACGTCACACTGACACAGAACAACACGCCAACACGTCACACTGACACAGAACAACACGCCAACACGTCACAGTGACACAGAACAACACACCAACACGTCACACTGACACAGAACAACACGCTAACACGTCACACTGACACAGAACAAAACGCAAACACGTCACACTGACACAGAACAACACACCAACACGTCAAACTGACACAGAACAACACGCCAACACGTCACACTGACACAGAACAACACGTCACACTGACACAGAACAACACGCCAAAACATCACAGTGACACAGAACAACAAGCCGACACGTCACACTGACACAGAACAACACGCCAACACGTCACACTGACACAGAACAACACGCCAACACGTCACACTGACACAGAACAACACGCCAACACGTCACACTGAGACAGAACAACACGCCAACACGTCACACTGAGACAGAACAACACGTCACACTGACACAGAACAACACGTCACACTGACACAGAACAACACGCCAACACGTCACACTGACACAGAACAACACGCCAACACGTCACACTGAGACAGAACAACACGTCACACTGACACAGAACAACACGTCACACTGAGACAGAACAACACGTCACACTGAGACAGAACAACACGTCACACTGACACAGAACAACACGTCACACTGACACAGAACAACACGCCAACACGTCACACTGACACAGAACAACACGCTAACACGTCACACTGACACAGAACAACACGTCACACTGACACAGAACAGCACGCCAACACGTCACACTGACACAGAACAACACGCTAACACGTCACACTGACACAGAACAACACGCCAACACGTCACACTGACACAGAACAACACGCCAACACGTCACACTGACACAGAACAACACGCCAACACGTCACACTGACACAGAACAACACGCTAACACGTCACACTGACACAGAATAACACGCCAACACGTCAAACTGACACAGAACAACACGTCACACTGACACAGAACAACACGCCAACACGTCACACTGACACAGAACAACACGTCACACTGACACAGAACAACACGTCACACTGACACAGAACAACACACCAACACGTCACACTGAGACAGAACAACACACCAACACGTCACACTGACACAGAACAACACGTCACACTGACACAGAACAACACGCCAACACGTCACACTGACACAGAACAACACGCCAACACGTCACACTGACACAGAACAACAAGTCACACTGAGACAGAACAACACGTCACACATCTCTTTAAACAGTTTTAATCCAGCTCCAAACACGTGACCTCTAACGTGAGCTTTAATGGGTTTATTGGTTTTTAGAGAGAGCTTCTGAGGAGCCTCCATTTGAAGTGGTTTCATTTGTTTAAACCGGACTCCACATGATCAAGACTTAAGATTGATCCGACTCTGTTTGGCATCCAGCACAGTGGCCCCCTGCTGGCTGGGTGAAGCAGGTCCGAGGCGTCGTCCACTTCCTCTCCACAGACGGTTTTCAGACCGGTTTCTGTTGGATTTGTGGTTAAATCAGATTGAAACTGAAGTCCTGGAGGACTCTGGTCTTCAGATTCCTGTACGGTGGTCCTGAGACGTGCTGTGATTCAGTGACATCCAGACGTGTGGCTGAGTCCATCAGCACGCAGCTCACCGTGGTAACGGCTCACAGTGTGAAGCTGCTGGTGCGTCTGGAGCAAACAGACATCAGCTGGTGAGGCAGTAAAATGAGTCATCTTCAGACTCATTGTCCCGCGCAGCTTCCTCACACACACACTCTCACACACACACACACACACACACACACACACACACTGAGGTTATCTCAGCTCTGAGACCATTACTCTCCTCGTAAACATACGTCTCACGTCCTGCATGAACTTTATTAAGAGCACATCTTAAAGCGCCTCCCTCCTTCATGTTCATTATGACCTGTGGACTCTGAAGCGCTCCCTGGAGACGTTTTTACAGTCGGCTGCCTGGCGGAGGAGAATCTGTTTAATGGAGATGAATTCAGCGCCATAAAGAAAACCCAAACTGCAGACAGAAGAGGTCAGAGCGTGGCTCCATCATCCTCCGGCTCCACACGAGAATCTCTGTCCCACTTTCTGTGAGAGAAGCGCGGCTGAGGCCCGTCAGCGCTCTCTGGCCTCGGATTAGATCTGCTAAAATGATTCCCTCCGAAACCTTGAGGAGCCGTGAGAGGTCCTTATGAGGAGAAGCAACCCCCACTTTGACTCACCACGGCTCCAGGCGAGAGGAAAGTTGCCTCATTGCTATTCAGTCTATTTTTACCCTCCTTTGGTCTGCGTGCCTCCACTGTAGCTTCTTTTCTGCTGATTCCCAGGAAAGGAGAATTACTGAAATCCTTCCCCAATCTGAACCTCACCCAGCGCTATCAGCCCGCGCTCGTTCAGCCCGCGCTCGTTCTGCACGCGCTCATTCAGCACGCCCTCTATTCGTCCTCAGAACTGATGAGGCAGAAGTGTTTAAATGGAAAAGCTGCAGAGTGAAATGCTTCAGAAAGACGAGGCAGAGACACAGAAACACACACAACACGACATCTAAACACCTCTTTGATTCACGTTTCTGTCAAAATCTGAAACATTTTCCCCTCCAAATGAGTCTGAAACTGTTTTTAAAACATGACCATCTGACCTCTGGCTAAGCCCCGCCCCCTGATACGGTTGAGAAGGTCCATGAAAAGCTTCCGTTTAAAACTGGCCAAACCTTCTCTGCCGATGCCGAACTGGATCATGTTTTTGCTTCTCTGGAAACTGATGGATGAAGCTGATCAGGATCCGGTCTGTATGTCTTTACTCTTTGCTTCCGTTAACAGTCAAACGCTTCATTTCCTGCTGCCTGCTTCAGCTGACGTGCATCCGTCCACACGGCTTCAGCCGTCTCAACGTCCCCTCAGAAATGAAGCTGTGTGCCATTTCGCCCAGACCGGCTCATTTCAGGGTGTCAGCCCCCTGACAGCCCTGCAGGGTCGCGGGTGACAGCTCATCAATTCCACGCCGCCATAATTTGAGGGTTCAATGATCTCTCTCTCTCTCTCTCTCTCTCTCTCTCTCTCCGTTTATATGCACAGAGTTTCACAGCAGCGCGGTGCTGCTTTTTTTTTTCCCCCTGAGCCGTCACCTGACGGTGCGGGCCCCGCAGTGGAAGCAGGCCTCACTCTGAATCATGGAGGGTCTGTCCTGATCCAGGTTCTGGACGGCTGGACTTTAAAGAGAAGGTTTGGAGTCACAAGAGGAAACTCAGTCAGAGGACTGAAGAAAGGAGGAGATCTTTGCAGGAGGAGCTTCAAAAAAAGCTGTTCGAGGTGACGCAGCAGGAGGAGCGTAGAGAGCTCTGACCTGATCAGCCAGACGACCACAAAGTCCCCAGAAAGTCTGGAGTGTCCTTGGTGGGGATTTGGACCTCCCTCCCTCTGGTCTGGACCTCTACCTGTTTCCTCTCTTCAGCAGCTGGCCGCCCGCCGCCCGCCCGCCGCCCGCCCGCCGCCCGCCCGCCGCCCGCTCGCCGCCCGCCCGCCGCCCGCTCGCCGCCCGCTCGCCGTGACAATCATCTTACACTTCATTTCTTAAACAGCTCCGGCTGCGTCTGCTTCGTTCTTCAGCACTTACAGCTTCCGTCCCACCTCATCACTTCCTCCACGCTCCTCACTCGTGTTTCTTCAAACGGCGTGAGCGATGACCGTGTTCACTCGTCTGGCAGCCCGCTTTCTGCTCCATTTGCCTTCACTGAGACGAGATCTCAGAGGGCTTCGCCGCCACGAGCAGCGAGTCGGACACTTGATGTGTTTCATGGATCTGAAGCGTGTGTGCTGGATGTGGATCCTGGTGGATCCTGGTGGATCCAGTGACAGCAGGCTGTGGTGGTCCTGGCTCTGTGCTGTGAGTTAATGTGTGACTGAAGCAGCAGTGGATGGAAAACAGGTGGAAAAGCTGCGTCACACCTGCTGCTTAGATAAAGGTTAATAATTACACAGAGTAATCCTCCTGTCTGCTCCCGGTCTGAGCTCCAGATCCAGCAGAGCTCAGGTCTGAGAGTCCACCACCACAAAAACCTGCAGTCCCACTCAGAGCCGCTCTGACTGACTCTTTATTCCCCGCAGGCTTACGGCTCATCAGAGCACGGACGAGAGAGAGAGAGAGAGAGAGAGAGAGACAGAGAGAGAGAGAGAGAGAGAGAAGAGCCTGGTGTTGTTTTTAACTGAATCTGGATCAAACCTGATCCAGGAGTGAGACTCCTTCTTATCCGGACTTGGTTTGAAATAAGGAGGGATGAAGAAGACCCTCTGTGACCTCCTCAGACCTCCTCAGACACCTCCTCAGAGACCTCCTCAGACCTCCTCAGACCTCCTCAGAGACCTCCTCAGACCTCCTCAGAGACCTCCTCAGACCTCCTCAGACCTCCTCAGAGTCCTCCTCAGACCTCCTCAGACCTCTTCAGAGACCTCCTCAGACCTCCTCAGAGACCTCCTCAGACCTCCTCAGACCTCCTCAGAGACCTCCTCAGACCTCCTCAGAGACCTCCTCAGACCTCCTCAGACCTCCTCAGAGACCTCCTCAGACCTCCTCAGACCTCCTCAGACCTCCTCAGACCTCCTCAGAGACCTCCTCAGACCTCCTCAGACCTCCTCAGAGACCTCCTCAGACCTCCTCAGAGACCTCCTCAGACCTCCTCAGAGACCTCCTCAGACCTCCTCAGACCTCCTCAGAGACCTCCTCAGACCTCCTCAGACACCTCCTCAGAGACCTCCTCAGACCTCCTCAGAGACCTCCTCAGACCTCCTCAGAGACCTCCTCAGAGACCTCCTCAGACCTCCTCAGAGACCTCCTCAGAGACCTCCTCAGACCTCCTCAGAGACCTCCTCAGACCTCCTCAGAGACCTCCTCAGAGACCTCCTCAGACCTCCTCAGACCTCCTCAGAGACCTCCTCAGACCTCCTCAGAGACCTCCTCAGAGACCTCCTCAGACCTCCTCAGAGACCTCCTCAGACCTCCTCAGAGACCTCCTCAGAGACCTCCTCAGACCTCCTCAGACCTCCTCAGAGACCTCCTCAGACCTCCTCAGAGACCTCCTCAGAGACCTCCTCAGACCTCCTCAGAGACCTCCTCAGACACCTCCTCAGAGACCTCCTCAGACCTCCTCAGAGACCTCCTCAGAGACCTCCTAAGACCTCCTCAGAGACCTCCTCAGAGACCTCCTCAGACCTCCTCAGAGACCTCCTCAGACCTCCTCAGACCTCCTCAGAGACCTCCTCAGAGACCTCCTCAGACCTCCTCAGACCTCCTCAGAGACCTCCTCAGACCTCCTCAGAGACCTCCTCAGAGACCTCCTCAGACCTCCTCAGAGACCTCCTCAGAGACCTCCTCAGAGACCTCCTCAGATCTCCTCAGAGACCTCCTCAGAGACCTCCTCAGACCTCCTCAGACCTCCTCAGAGACCTCCTCAGAGACCTCCTCAGAGAAAAGTTGTCTTGAACAGAGAAAAGTAGTGTTGAAAAGATCTGCTCTCCTTTCATTTGCTTCAAAACAAACCCACGCCTTGATAAGAGTCCCGTCCTTACGACAGCGGGAGCAAGTGCTCATGGGAAGCGGAGTCTTTGCCCAGCTTTCCCTGATTGTCCTCAAAGTGCTTCAATTATTTTCACCAACTTAACAAATTGTTTCCAAATTGTTTTCTGCTTTTATCACAAGGTTGTAACTTCTTACCTCACAAATTTGGAAGTTTTCCTGAATTTTTAAATGTTTTTTATTTTTTCTCAGAATATGTCCACGATTTTCTCAAGTTTGCAGCTTTCTTATCTCACATATCACAACATTTTTATTAACAACAGCAGTGATATTTTCTCACATAAAATGTACCTCCATTTTATCTATTTTTATCAAATTGGCTTTTTTTGTCCTCAAAATGGTTCTGAAATTTCCTCATATTTACTACTTTTTCACCTTAAATTTTCAACTATATTTTCACAAATTGGCAGTTTTTTTTTTCAGAAATGTTTTTCTTTTTATCTTAAAAAAATTACTTTCACAACTGTGCTGATATATATATATTTTTTTTTAATTAAGCAATCATTAAAAATCTCTAAAGTCCTTCTTCTCCGAAATTCTTTTTAGTTTTTTCTTTTATTCCCCGTCAAAAAAAAAAATTCTCACAGATTTTTAACTGTTATTTACAAATTTGGCAGTTTTTTTATCATGAAATTTGTGTCTTTTTAACCTGAAAAAATTGGAACCTTTTCCACAACTTGAATCTTTTTATTGTTGTACAATTTTTGTGTGTATGGATGTGGACTGGAGACTTTGTTTGGAGAGAGGTCCACATGTGGTGCACAGGTCGTCCCGTTAATCCCTCCTGAATCAGACGACATGTTGGCGTCTTGGTTGAGCTGCAGCAGATGAAATATGTCGCCGGTAATCCAGAATATTACATAATCTGACAGAAGACCAGCTGACGAGCAGAGAACACACACCAACATCTCCTCATGTGTTCAGAAGTTTTAATCCCGTGTTCTCGATCACGGAGCGGGTGGAGGCTTTTTCTCTGATGGAGTCACGGAGGCCGAGGCCGGCTGCCGATCCGGAAATGATGGTGTTTGAGGGGAACGCTGCAGTTTGAGCGCCGCTGCAAATAAGCGAGTGTGCTGGCATCAAATCTGAGAGGCAGCCTGAGGGGATGAGTCATCCAGAGGACTTTCTCTCCTCCTCCTCCTCCTCCTCCTCCTCTTCATTCCTCCAGTGTTGTAATCTGCTGCGCTCAGCTCCTCGCCTCCTGCTTCTGGTTGTTTGGCGGCGAGCTGCAGCATTAGTCATCAGTAATCACGCCGGTAATCAGAGGATGCTGCAGATTATCGATAACTCGATCTGAAGGCCGTCCAGATGTTCACGTAAGGAGAACTTAACTGAAGAACTCCTGACCCTGAGAGTGTTCAGTTCAGTCTGTTTTCTCTTTTTGTTTCTGTTCGCTGATGAAAACCTCTTCAGATTCAGAAACCACTTTCTGACTTTTGGCGACTTTTCAGTGCCATAAGTTCTGATTTCATCATCTCACAAACTCACAAATTTTGTCTCAAATTTGCACATTTTGTCCCTCTATGTTAAACAACTTTATGGTGTCACATTTTTGACCGTAACATCGTAGAAACATGACTTGTGCCGGTGTTTGGTTCACGTTTTGTCCTCCCTCTCCATCCAATCGGACATCAGGAGACCCCATCCTGAGACCTCCTCATGTCACGTCTCGCCTCACCTTTTCGCCGTCTTGTGCGCGACCTTCTTGTGTCACCTCCTCCCTGAACGCAGCAGCCGTCAGTCTGGCGTCGCGCTGTGCTGTCATCACCATCGCTCACACACTCTGTCACATGTGGCGTGTTTGGAGCTCCACCAAAACCTGACAGCGCTGAAGCTCCACCCCCTCCTCAGGTGACAGGAGGACGTTCCTGAGAAATCTGGTCAAAAAACACAGAACTGAACTTTTCCTGCAGAGATAAAAGATCTTTGTTGATTTCTAAAACCCTGGATGTGCAGCGTTTGGAGCCTTGAGTCGCACCCATCAGGCAGCACAAAGAATGCTGGGAAATCCTCTTCTTAGGAGGAAGTCATTCCTGCAAACCCAGAGGAGGACTGTGGACCTGGACCTGGGTCCATCCCTTGAAGGCTGCGGCCGTTGAACGTGGGCTGCACGACCAAACCATTAAGGAGCCATCACAGTCTTCGTGCTTACAGTGACCACACAGTCCACCACAATCCACCACGATCCACCACGATCCACCAGGATCCACCACGATCCACCACGATCCACCAAGGTCCACCACGATCCACCACGATCCACCACGATCCACCAAGGTCCACCACGATCCACCACGATCCACCACGATCCACCAAGGTCCACCACGATCCACCACGATCCACCATGATCCACCAAGGTCCACCACGATCCACCAAGGTCCACCAAGGTCCACCACGATCCACCACGATCCACCAAGGTCCACCAAGGTCCACCACGATCCACCAAGGTCCACCACAATCCACCACGATCCACCAAGGTCCACCACGATCCACCACGATCCACCAAGGTCCACCACAATCCACCACGATCCACCAAGGTCCACCACGATCCACCACGATCCACCACGATCCACCAAGGTCCACCACAGTCCACCACGATCCACCACGATCCACCAAGGTCCACCACGATCCACCACGATCTACCAAGGTCCACCACGATCCACCACGATCTACCAAGGTCCACCACAACCCACCACGATCCACCAAGGTCCACCACGATCCACCACGATCTACCAAGGTCCACCACAACCCACCACGATCCACCAAGGTCCACCACAATCCACCACGATCCACCAAGGTCCACCATGATCCACCACGATCTACCAAGGTCCACCACGATCCACCACGATCCACCACGATCCACCAAGGTCCACCACAGTCCACCACGATCCACCACGATCCACCAAGGTCCACCACGATCCACCACGATCTACCAAGGTCCACCACGATCCACCACGATCTACCAAGGTCCACCACAACCCACCACGATCCACCAAGGTCCACCACGATCCACCACGATCTACCAAGGTCCACCACAACCCACCACGATCCACCAAGGTCCACCACAATCCACCACGATCCACCAAGGTCCACCATGATCCACCACGATCTACCAAGGTCCACCACAACCCACCACGATCCACCAAGGTCCACCAGGACTCGTGTGTGTGTCGTTAATTTGATATTCAGTTTGGTGTCTTTGTTTTACTGTGATGAGGACTGAATACACTTCCTGAGTTCCAGAGACGCCGTCTTTAGCTCAGCCAGGTGAGGAAGTAACATGGTGATGTGTTTACACTGACAAGCCAAGCTCTCTGTCAGTGTGTGAGTCACACCTGTGTGAGTCAAATTATCCAGGTGTGTGTGTGTGTGTGTGTGTGTGTGTGTGTGTGTGTGTGTGTGTGTGTGTGTGTGTGTGTGTCCCTGTCCCTGTCATCTGAAGAGTTTACCTTTGAATAAAAGTCTGAAAAGACTCGTGTGGATCTGTGAGCAGAGACTAATTTCTTTAACCATATGTGGGATGTTTGCCTGTGTGTGTGTGTGTGTGTGTGCGTGCTTGTGTGTGTGTGTGTGTTGGAGAAGCCAGTTAATGAGCAGCTATTTTCGACCCTCTCAGGACAGGAGGTCGCATTTGCTGTGAATGCAGGACGGCGGGTGGCACACGTCACATCACCGCAGACAGAAGAGACCGTTAATGAGGCTTCGAAATTCAGACAGCACTTCTGATGTGTCAGAGTGCTCTCTCTCTCTCTCTCTCTCTCTCTCTCTCTTGGTGTAAAACCCTCCAGGAACATCAAACAGCCTTTGAACACGGGGCAGTTTTTCCACAAAAACCAACAAGATTCCTTTCAAAATAAGAGTCATGGTGTGGTTTCACGGCTCATCGGGACTTATTATTATTATTTTTATTTAAATGACGACCTTGAGAGGCAGCTTCAGGAAACTAACAGCGCTGAATAAACACAGAAAAGCATCAGGACACCTGAAGTGTGTCTCATCTTTGCTTTATTTTGGTGGATTTTTGAATAATTTCTCTCACTGGGGTAAGAGCTGATATTTGAATCTCACAGTGAGGACGTGAAGCTCGTCTGAAGGTCAAACTGAAGCAATCAAACCTGAAATTAGGGAAGTAAAAGCAAACAGAATGTCTAATGACTGTTTACAGCAGATAATTTGAGTTTTAATTCCACTCGACATTTACTGAAGAGTTCATTTCAGTCTGAAGTCTCTGATTTCAAAAGAGAGTTTTTTACTCCAGAGTCTTCATTTAACGCACTGGTTAGTCGTTCCAGTCTGACCTCAGTAGGGGGTGATGTATAGTGAACAGGTGGGATATTCTCAGGTGTGGATAAAAACCAAAGAAAGATAAACGTGACTGAATAAACCTGGAGGGAAGAAGAAGGTGGGACCAATGGAGGCGAGGCACACAATCACAGAGGCCGGAAAACAAAGACAGGAAGTAATGCTGACACGTGGGGGCAAGATCAACAAAATAAAACAAGAAAACACACAAAAGGTAAAAGTAAGAATGTAAACAAATAAAAATAACTTTAAAAAAAAATCTGCAAAGAAGAAAAAATTCTGACTGTAATTCAGCTGAAAAGTCATGATTACGCAAAAATAGTCAGAATTTTGTGGAAAATTCATATTTTTTAAGTCAAAATTCTAACAAAAAGTAATCAAAGATTAAAAAAAGACTGACTTGATTTTAAAAAATTTCTCGATTCTTAAGTCAGATTTCAGAAAGTCTGAATTTTACTTCCGTCAGAACTCTTAAAAAACAGTAAGAATATAAAGTTAGAAAGTTCTGAAATCTGCAAAGAAGACAGAATTAGGCTACGTGTCAAAGTTCAGAATCCTGGGATAAAAAAAAAAAAAAAAAAAAAAAGTGAAACCTGATTTTTAAAGTTTCAAATTCTGAAAGTCAGAATTTGATGATCCCAGAATTTTATATTTCTGAAAGTTTATTTTTTCTTGCTTAACCCAAAAATGTTTAACTTTGACTGCCCTCTTCCTTTCATTAAAGACAAATGATTCACTCATCACTGATACAGACAGGAAACAAGAAAGGAAGTGTCCAGAA
Organism: Labroides dimidiatus; assembly: GCA_030710495.1. Classification (NCBI taxonomy): domain Eukaryota; kingdom Metazoa; phylum Chordata; class Actinopteri; order Labriformes; family Labridae; genus Labroides; species Labroides dimidiatus. The sequence continues at coordinate 31,730,571 of CM061152.1, forward strand.
TTTTCAAAATAAAACAGGAAATTTTGAAACGTAAGAACCTTTTGATAAATAAGTCCCGCTGTTCTCCAGGCCGGTAAGAACTGGAATCAAATTCTCAAAACCTTCATTTCAGCCTCTGTTTGAAATGCTCAAGAATCCTCCTCCACTGTTGCCGTGCCGCTGAATTCTCTCCTGTGCGTCTCGGTAACATTTGGACTCTGATTCTGACCCGGGAAGTTTTGGGAGGAACAAAAAGTCTGCAGGAACTTTTGGCCTTTGAAGGAGATCCACCAATTTGTGATGTCATAAGTTGATGGACCTGAAGCAGCCTGCGGTCTCGTTCTGGGATTTCTCCAACACACGTTTACCTCACAGATGAAAACCTGGGTCCTGTTTTCTACTGATCAACATTTTATCCTGGTTTTAATAAATGAAGAAAGACAGCAGAGCTTCTCTGTAGGATCAGAGCAGGCTGTAAACACTATAATTCACCCACAGTGACTCTGCAGTCTGCAGTCTGCTGCCATGAGTCATGCTGTCGTGCTGAAGTACAGTAACCTGTTTGTTTTTGGAAACATAAGGGATGAAAACCGGCAGATGATCCTCCTCACAGCTCCAGGAAAGCTCTGACTCAGGCTGAGGTTTTCAGCACCGTAGCTGAGAGGATTTCAGAGTTAAGACTCTTTTCTTTTCAAAAACTGACGTAAGAATAATTCAACTTTTCCTGAGGAGGCGCAGAGATGATGCCCCCAAACGTCTTGACGTGTCTCCAGTTCAGACGTTCATATTTAAACCCCATCAGAGTCTGCAGCGGGTCTTCGTGACGGTAACTTTTTACAGCGTGGGAAGAAGTGAAGCAGAGTCAGCCCCGGCGTGGTCGGCATCCTCGACCCTGCTCTGTGATTAAACTGACAGTTGGGATGTCGCGCGGTGCCAAAGCACTGCTATCGAAACTGTGAACTGGCTGCCATAATTAACAGTTTGTGCTGCGCGAGGAGCCGCGTGCCAGAGCAGCTGAGAGGGAGTCAGACACAGTCAGCAGCTCCGCGTCTGAGGGAAACAGCCGAGGACACAGATTCCAGCTCCCTGATGTTTGAACTGTCGTCCGCATCCAGAACGTGGACTTAAACATGTCGGACGTGATGAAAGTTCATCCAGCTGCTCAGGAGCTGAAATTCAGCCAGGAATGGGTCTGAATCAGCCTCGTTTCACGAAGCATGTGGTTCACTCTCTTCTGCTTGGCCTCTCTCGTATCCTTTGGCACGACTCTCCCTGTGTCACTTTCCCACAGAGACAAAGACTGTCGGCCTGGAAACGCAGCTCTTTAGCCTCAGACTGGCAGCCTGAAAAAGCACCGTTATCTCCTCACAGAGTCTGCGTTTAGTAAAGATGATAAAAGTCATCGCACCACCAAATTTGCCCTGATGTGTGGACGCAAACGTCTGGAGAGAGAGGGAGTTGGTAGAAATATAAAACTTGTGCAGAAACGCAGATACTCCAAGAAACTAGAATGTTACCCCAGGGTTCAGACTTTTAGGATCAAACTTTAGAAGAAACATTTAACATTTACCCCAACACCTAATCTCAACCCAAGCCGGCGGTGTTTCTGGGTGTTGTTGATATATGTCTTTGTCTTTGCATGGTAGAGTTTGAACTGTCACTTGTAGATGTAGTGATGAACTGTGTTAACTGACAATGGTTTTCTGAAGTCTTCCTGAGCCCACGTGGTAATATCCTTTACACAATGATGTTGGTTTTTAATGCAGTGCTGCCTGAGGGGTCAAAGGTCACGGTCATTCAGTGTTGGTTTTCAGCCTTGCTGCTTACGTGCAGAGATTTCTCCAGATTCTCTGAATCTTTTGATGATATTATGGACTGTAGATGATCAGATCCATCAATTCTTTGACATTGTTGAGAAACATTGTTCTTAAACTGTTGGACTGTTTGCTCACGCAGTTGTTCACAAAGTGGTGAACCTGGCCCCATCCTTGCTCGGGGATGCTCCTTTTATACCCAATCATGACCCTCACCTGTTTCCAGTGAACCTGTTCACCTGTGGAATGTGGAGTCAGAACAGGCAGGATCTCATCTAACTTCCTAGAAGCGAAATAAAACAAAGTACTGACGAAAATCTCAACTCACAGAGAGAGCTGGTAACCGAAACCAGAAAACACGCTGAGCAAGGAGTGGGACTACAGAGAGGACGAGGGGAAGACACAGACTTTCATACAGGAGGAAACGATGAGGGATGGGGATGACAAACACGCCGGCAGGAAGTGAAGTGATGCCGTAAAGAGAGGCGACGTTACTACAACATAAAACCAGACGAGACAAACGTGAAAGAGGAGACGGATGTAAACCTGCAAACTTAACCGTTAGCTCCCGATACTGTCGATGTAACTCGTGTTATAACTCTCCTGCAGTGTTGCAAGGAAAGCAGCCATTGGCTGTCCCAGGAGTCGCAAAATGACATCATCACATAATTAGCATAATTGGAATTTATACAAACAGAGAAAAGAGACTCTCTGTTATGAAGATCTACTGTTTGAAATGTGGGTCTTTAAATGTCTCAACCTGATTTAAGGCTTTTCAAGGATCTGCGTTAACCCTGTACCGTCCCTTTAAACCACAGCTGAGTGGGACATAGAACCTGTTTGATGAGCATTTGAGGAACACAAACTCTGCTCTTTAAAGTTGAAGGTTCGTCCATCAGGAAATGGAGGCAGGTGTTGGAGCAGCGAGGCAGACACATCACATTTTAATTCATTAACCTGATGATTAAAGCTGCATCAGGACACGGTCGGCTGCTCGGCTTAACTTCACAGAAATCCTGTGAAGAGACTTCAGTCAGCCGCACACAGCACACCTGTCTGTGATCACACACACACACATGCACACACACGCACATGCACCAAAGGAGAGCTTTTGTTTCAGGGAGCACACTTAAGATGCACCGTGAGCAGGATTCTGTATGTTTCTTCACTCTGAGTGAGCTGAAGCAGTGATTCACATCCTGCAGTGACAGCTGGCTGCACCAGCACGGACTGTATTTACTGCTGCGACCTTGGTGTGTGTGTGTGTGTGTGTGTGTGTGTGTGTGTGTGTGTGTGTGTGTGTGTGTGTGTGTGTGTGTGTGTGTGTGTGTGTATTTATTCAGCAGAGGACAGAGTGTGCAGCATAAGGAGACACAGCTCATCACAAACAAAGTGTGTGTGGAGAGCAGCTGAAGTTACAAGAACTGGGGAAGAAGTTTCATTTCATGCATGGCTCACCAAGAAGAACCAGGGACTTCCAAAATCCAATTAGCATCAGATTAATTTCCTGCTCTGGAAATAATATAAATTATGCATAACTTGGCAGTCTTTGACTTTAATATGTCGAGATTTAAGAGGAAAAGATAGCAAGAGCTCCTTTTGTCCAGAGTGAAACTCCAGCAGTCCATTTCCCAAACGTGGAAAAAGTTCGGGCCGTTTAATTTCACACCGACTGATAAAAAGGTACAAAACAGCTGACGGTAAAAGTTTGAAAGATGTTGGGAGAAAGTTTGGAACAAGTCCAATAGGATTTATTTTTACAGGACTATCACAATGTAGACCCTGACATGGAGGGACTGTGCTCACAAGGAAAAAAAACGGGTCAAAGCAAGACCCGCTAGTCAGGAGTATTATTAATGAAAAATGCTCAAAGAAACACAAAATGATGAAACAGTTCAACCCAAAAGACAAAAACATAACTCAAAACCTCAAAATCCTTTAGTCCATAACAAAAAGGTGAACCCCAAAGAGTCCGCTCCGGGTTTTCTTGCCTGAAGTTTGCCCAACAAAAACCTTCCACAAGATTCAAAAATTCTGTTTTTTTTTTGTTCAACACAATCATTGTTCCGATTTTGTTTTCAGAAGCATTAAACAAAAATGTTCTTGTGGCAAAAAAAAAAAAATCAACAAAGTCTGAGTCCTAATTCTCAGGTAGTCCAGTCCAGTCAGCCAAAGATCCAGTCCAGGATTTAGTGCTGGTTAGTGGTGTGTTGTCTGTCTTCTGTTTAGAAGAGAATGAGATGGATGTGAGAATAAACCCAATGAATTTATGGAAAAAGCTTTGAAATTTGAAAGGGAAAAATGGTTCATTTATGGGTAACTTGAAGGTGGAATGGTGGCGTGATCAGAACAAATCAGTGACTGACAAAAAATGGCACCGGATCTGATTGGTTTCTATCCAAGTCAGCGTGTTGGCTGACGTGTCACCTTACAAAAAACAGATCCAGCTGGACAGGAAGTCATGCATGAAAACAACGTTAAAACACCCAGTGACTTTCAAAATAAAACATTTATCTCGACTACAACAACAAACTGACGTATTGAGCGGAGCCTCCGGAGTCTCTCGGAGGAAACGACTGGTGACGATCCAGGTTGGAAAATATCTTTAATTAAGAGCATATTTAACGACCTGTTAGCTAACATTAGAACCCAAATAACTTTAGCATTCAAACACTTCCTGGGTAAGAATTAGCTCGAGGAATCATGGATGTGATGTGGACACTGAACAAACAGTTCTAATGTTCAGACTCTTATCCCATTTGGAAACTTGTTTGAAGGGCTTTGCTGGAATGAAAGTGAGGTTTCTGGGAGAGTTAAAGCTTTTTATTGAGCTGGTTTGGTTGGATCCAGCTCTTCTTCATCTCTACAGGCAGACTTCAGACCGTCTGGTTAATGATTGAGGGACTGGCCCCAGAGATCGGCCCCCTGTGTCTTCTGACCATGCTTTGAGTGGTGTAGCAGCTTCAAATGAAGCTTAGCTAAAGTTCTATTAAACTTTCAGACCTCTGTGATCCGGCCCTGTCATGCTGTCAAGGTTTAAAACTGTCCCCCTCCGCTGCTGTCGGCTGTCATCTCAGTCAAACTGATGTGAGCTCGTCACAGCACCTCATTAAAGAGCCCAGAGGAGGTTTGTGCTGCTGTCCAGTCCACCAAGACTCATCTGAGTCCAGCAACATCGCTAACACCAGCTTAATCTGTGCTTTGATGTCACAGGACAAGCAGTAACTGACCCTTTTTGCCACAGGGTCAACAGGCTGAGGTGAAATATGAGACTAAACAACGTGATCAAAATTAATTGCTGCTCAGTCTGTATCACTATATATATATATATATATATATATATATATATATATATATATATATATACATGTGTGTGTGTGGGTTCTAATGTAGTGCACTGGCACTGACGGACTGTGGGTGAGAGTGAAATACGGAAAAATTCAGTATTTTATGGGACAGTTGGTGATCCTGTCACAGGACCTGATCCAGGTCTTGTTGTAGACGATGCAGAGGCTTTCTCTCTTCCAGTAACGGACTGAATCCACACAGCACAGGTCGTCCTTCGCCCTGTCACTTCCTCACTGTACACACTCACTCCTCTGGTCAGCAGGGGGGGCAGGGAGGCGTTCAGGTGTTGGCTCTCCACCGCGTGGCCACTGACCCATGTCCGGTGTCAGTAAACACATCATCCTCAATCAGCGCGGCTGTCACCTGGCTCAGGTCAGCCAGAGGATCCTCCTGTTCCCCTCCGCTCTGCTGCGGCGCTGCAGTGACAGCCTGACAGAGCGGGGGAGAGATTTCTGAGGGGGGAGGATCAAGAAAAAAAAACTTTGGCACCACTTCAGAGAAACATCTGTCTGTGGTTTCATACAGTCCATGGTTCAAACCTATCCTCCTGCAGGAGGTGCCCGCTGAAACCAGGGGGAAGTATCTCACTTTGACCCCTGACCCAGACTGAGGGGGATCTGGAAAAACACCTGAATGAAAAACAAAAACAAAAACAAAATGCCTCCGGCCTGTAACACACCTTTCCTTCCTTCAGACAGGACACGGCTCACACCGCCGCCTCCTCTCAGTTCACACAGAATCACGTCTGTTGTTTTGATCCTGTCTGAAGACTCTCTGCAGGTTCGGTTCTTTCAGAGAGTGTTTGTGAAGGTGTTTACTCCTCCGGTTCATGATCCTGAAACTTGAGCAGTGACGGCTGATAAACAAAGATAATGAAAAGAATTAAAGAGAGCAGTGACGACGACGACAACAGTTCATCTCATCATCTGGAGTCAAAGTCAGGAACAAATATAGCTGTGCTCACACACACACACACACACACACACACACACACACACTTTCCTGTTTTCCTGTGAATAACTGACCTGTGTGCTGCTTCCTGCCCGTCCCGATTGCTCCTCACATGTTTCACCTGTGTCTCGTCACACACCTGTTGATGACCATGTCTCTGTTTAGTCTGTTTCTTCAGTCGTGTCATGCCTCTCCATGTGATTCCTTGTGTTAAGCGGGGTATTTTGTAAATGTGAAGAGGTGTTTTATCTGTCAGAGAGCCACACATGAAGATCAACAATCAGTCATTGATCAGTTTGGATCGTACTGTGTGTGTGTGTGTGTGTGCTCTGATAATCTCAACACAGCTCAACACACAGAACCATTCTGTCCCTCCACCGATCCAGAATCTCATCCTCCAAGACAGAAATCTGACCTGACCAAACGTGATGCAACAAAAACATAGAAGAAGAAACATAGCAACAGATAGCAACAACCAGCTAACACAAAGACCAACATGGAAGAGGACACAGACGAGGGGATGATGGTGGTTTGGGGATGATTTTTAACGGAAAATTCCCGAACCAAAAAAAAGAGAAAAAGACTGTGGAAAAATCAGAACTTTCCATGTCAGGTCAGCTGTGCTTGATTTGTTTACGTCTGCTTCCTCGTTCCCCAGTCAGCTCGCCTCCTGATTGGCTACATTCCATTCTACGTCACAATTTATGGAGTCATGACTTGGGAGTCGTCGGCTTTCCCCCCACACGTGGAGATTTCTGGTAGTAAATTTTGAACAAGTTTAATATTTACGATTGTCGGACCGACCTGTTTTGAAGCTGATTATCAGGACAAATTCACTCTGAACACACCTCAGACCACAGGATAATCTGATAGGATAATCTGATAAAATAATCTGACAGGATAATCTGATAGTATAATCTGATAAAATAATCTTAGAGGTTAATCTGATAAAATAATCTGACAGGATAATCTGATAGGATAATCTGATAGGATAATCTGATAAAATAATCTTATAGGATAATCTGATTAAATAATCTGACAGGATAATCTGATAGGATAATCTGATAAAATAATCTGACAGGATAATCTGATAAAATAATCTGAGAGGATAATCTGATAAAATAATCTGACAGGATAATCTGATAGGATAATCTGATAAAATAATCTGAGAGGATAATCTGATAAAATAATCTGACAGGATAATCAAATAGGATAATCTGATAAAATAATATGACAGGATAATCTGATAGGATAATCTGATAGGATAATCTGATAAAATAATCTGAGAGGATAATCTGATAGGATAATCTGATAAAAAAAAATCTGATAGGATAATCTGATAAAATAATCTGACAGGATAATCTGATAGGATTTAAGATAATCAGGTGTTGTCTGTCCTTGGTCAGGAAGGAGGAAAATGGGCCCAACAATCGATATTCAGGGAGAACTGAGAATAACCAGCGTGTACGTTTCCTGCCTTTGTCCAGATTTATTCCATGTAGAAATGGAATTTCTGCCAAAAACAGAGATTAATCTGTTCCTGATTTGCGACGGCTATTATTTTGAAAATCACTTAAAGTTTTTTGCGGCCAACAAACTTTTGTTTCTCTTTTATTTTGGTGATGTTTGATTCACATTCAGTTCCCCACCTCCCCTCAGGTCCAGAGAAGGCTCTGCTGGTTCTGGATCATGTCTAAATCTGGTCTCCTGGTCTGTTTTTAACACGGTGCTTCCTGAGGGCCTGAGGATCTGGTCCCTCCAGTTTGGGTTTTGTCCCTTTGTCTCTCTAATGAGGATGGTCTGGGTGGTTGCAGACACTCGTCTCCTGTCAGCGCCTGTTGTTGTGTCCGTGTCAGACATCTTTCCTTCAGTGACTGTCTGCTGAAGTCTTCTCTAATGAAGACTGAGAGGAAAGCCCATCCTGAACTATAATTGCCCCGTGATGTCTGATTATTCCTCGGGGAGGTGGGAACACCGGGCTGACAAAGAACCGTGAAGCCAGCGCTGGATCTGATCCTCCCCCGTCCTCGCCGCGTTCCTTCAGCCTCTCTAATTTAAGGACTGACATTTCAAACAGAGCCTGGGGTCGCCGCAGACATTCTCTTCTCTTCTTCTTCTCTTCCTCGTCATTGGCCGGTCTTCCTCCACACGTCTGCCGGCACGGGCAGTGTATCAATCACTGTCCCGGCCCCCGGCGCTCCCCTGGGTCTTCAGTGGCGGCTCGATGGTGAATGTCAGATGGTCTGGTAATGAGTTGTTACTGTGCCAGTCGATGTGTACGCACCTCCCTGATCGTCTCGGGTCACTGGGAGGATAATATGCCATCGATTGCTTGATCAATGACTCATAAGAGGGGCTGGGGGGGCGCTGGGGGGGTGAGTTGAGGTATGAAGCACGCTACAGTGTTGGAAATGTCTCAACAGCCTCTGGGACACACATGAAGCGTGACATTGGCCTCTGAAGAGTCTTCATGTGAGGGTAGAAGTCCACAGACCTGGTAACCAATCAGTTAATGATAACATCCATGATTCTACACACGTTACAACCTAACATACACGCTAACCTTAAGGGTGAGAGTTCGTTCTCGCTCGTTTAGCTTCCATATTTTCTTTGTGTAACTTGCTCACGGTTGGTTTTCACGTCACTCCATCTTAAAAACCGTAAATCAAACCGACAGCGGAGCGACTCTCCGGCGTCACAGGAGCAGACTGAGAGCAGGAAACGTCACGTCTGTGGGCATGTATGTTTCCAGCCCGATGTGATTCAAAAGTGAAAGGTCACAGCCATCCAATTTAACCTCCTGTCACCCAGTCTCTGGATGCCTCTGTGTGTGTGTGTGATGTTTAATCTCCAAAGAGATGTGTACACCAGTGGCGATTGCTCTAAGACTTCAAGGGAAGCTCAGCTTCCCCTAAAATGTCCCCAAAAAAAGTGTTGATATGTCCTGCTGTGTGTACATTTCATTGCCTAAATATGCGCTAGAATACCTTCATCTTTTGTTCTGAATCAGCTACTTATCACAGGTAACTGGTGCCACTTCCTTCTCATTCATCCCCGCAGCGTCTGAGCGCTTTAACTCAGTCGGACGCTGAGCGTCTTCAGACTTCAACAGTGTAGGGTAGAGTGGGTTGTTCCACTGTGGAAACTGGACGGTCATTGGATAAACGCTGGGCTTTGTCCCGCCCATCGGACGCTCAGCGTCTCTGGGGGTCTATGAGGCAGTGGGCTGGCCTGGACGCTCAGCTTCTGCATGATGATTGAATAATCTTTCTGAGGCTGAATCCCTTTTTGATTGACAGTGAAATGAGCCAATCAGCGGAGACTTTCTAACTTCTACATTCAGTTGTTCTGGACTGATACGGAGGCTTTATCGATCCCCAGCGAGTTTACCTTTCTTAAAAACGACGAGCGTTGTGTTTAAAGATTCACTCTCTTTTAGAATTTACGTTTAAATAAATAAACAAATTTATGATGTAGGCCGGAAAAAAACGGAGCTTCCCCTCCTTGACTGACCAGCAGCCGCCACTGATGTACAGCAGGGTTGTATAACTGAATTAATAATCCAAACATTTGGTTTTATCAGCGTTGGTGGAACTTTGTCACCAATAAAATGTGGAATATTTTCTGTTTTCAGAAAGAATCTGCAGCACAGACTGAGCAGGTGTTACTTTTCCATCACTCACCATCAAAAACTCATCTTAAAGGATTTTTTTTTTTTAATTCAGCCAGACTCATTTATTCTGATTGATGCATCAGCTGAACTGATCCTTTAATTCTCTTTCACAGCCCAGTTACTCTTCAGGACCTGACAGGAAGTGACCTCCTCTTCCCCAAATCCACCCAAACAAAAAACAAAAATCATGCTTTCCAGGAGTAAACTCATTTCAAGGTGTTTAATCTAATCAGAATATAAATATAATACTCTGAAAATAAAACCAACGCCGCTGCCCTGAGCCCCTCGTCTCGTCTCGGCCTCGGCTCCACACGTGGAGGATTTTCTGTCTTTGAGCCGAGTGTCAGCAGCTCGTCCAGACTCACAGCTGAAGTCGAGCAACACGACGTGTTTCAGAGGGACGTGGGGAGCTCTAACCTCTCATTCTGATCCAGTGAAGCGAGTCCGAAACCCGACACGCTCCTCGAACTTTCTCTGCCGTCAGCGTTCCACTGAGGAGCCGTTATCAGACCTTCAAAGTTCCCGACATCTGAAAAAGCTGAGCGTGGCTTTTTTATCCTTTTCTTGACTGTTTGTGTTTCACTGCTTTGTTCGCTCGTTCAGGGTCCGACTGTTAAACCTGAGAGGTGGAAGAGAAAACTTTAACCTGGGAAATTCAACAAACAAACAAACAATAAATAAATAAAACACTGATTTGTTTAATTAAAAAAAAAAAAACTGAAGCAGCAGGAATCCACAGGAAGGAGTCTGACACATTTCACCTCTGCCTGTTGACACTGTGGCAAAAAACGTTAGCATTAGTTAGCCTTCTTATCTGTAAAGTGCTTGGAGGATATTTTGATTATAACCTTTGACCCTTTGTGAGGTTACATCTTTGGATCTGTAGCTGATGTCTGAAGAAGGAGAGACAGAAACAGCCGTCGCTAAAAGTCGTAACATTAGTCAAATAAAAATCCACGTCCAGTTTTTGTGGACCTCAGTCGGACTTCTCCCCCTCAGCGCTCGCCGCTCGGCTCCGTTAATTGATTGTTTAAAATTCATGACTGATCCTCCTCTGATGGACTGAGCCGCTCAAAGATAATAGGAGGGTGTTTAAGTAAAAAATCAATATCGTTTAGCTCCGTTTGCTGCCACACGTCCACTCGATACGTGGACCGACCTGCAGCCAAGAGGTCAGGAGGTCGAACCCCACGGCGACCGTCCTCTGTCTGAAACACGGCACCACGCTGAGCTCACTTCCTCATGTCTGCTGGTGTTGAAGCTCTGACGCCAGGCACATGTTCAGTCCTCCTGCAGAAATCTCCAGTGAACTCGTCCATGCTTAACGTTTGGAGTCAAACCGTGTTAGAGCGGCGAGCAGGCGGTCGATCCTCAAACAGACGAAGGCGACGGGCTGCAAATGCAAAGAAAGACATCTGGAGCAAACTGAAGGAGGTCAATGTGAGAATCTGAGAGGTTTCCAATCTGATTGGTTTTGGGTTGATAAAGGTGGAGGCTTCAGCTGTGAAGGAGTCCAGAATCTTGTTTTTTAAGTTTGCACTCTCAGAAAATAAAGTCCAACGATGGCGTCTTTGATTCTCCACACAAAGTGTGCAATCTACGCAGGAAACATGCACACGATAACTGCGCTCGCAGAGTTTGAGGTCTACAAAAACCACAAACCCAAAGAAATACGCACGAGGATGACGTCTGTCAGTTTGCAAAATTAAAAGTTCGTGATCAGTCAGAAACTGCCAAAAGAAACACGCATGGCGACGGAGTTCACGGGTTTCCAGACAGTGTTTGGAATCTATGGCAGGTTGTCAGCGGTGCGGGTTCATAAACACAGAGGACGATGGCCTCGGTGGCTTTCCACTCACGGTTTGTGATCTGTGAAAACAGCAAAAGAAAACATGAAACAGTTTGTGTTTGTGAGGTCACACAGTGCGTGATCTATGAAAGTTTAAACCAGTGGTCCCCAAACTATGGCCCGCGGGCCGGATACGGCCTTCCCTGAACAATACCAGAGACGCTTTATGATTTCTTTTCGGTGCCAAGTTTTGGTACCCAAAGGGTTAATAATGCCGTGGTTGTGGTACGCAGGAGGGCGTCGCCAAATTAGCGTCTCTGTCGCTATACTTAGTGACTTTCAGACCCCTTTAGCGACTTTGTTTTCCTAAAAAAGCGACAAATCCTGCGACTTTTCTGTCGTTTTGGGACGGAGTGAAAGTCAAAGTGAAAGCATGGTTTTTATTTTATTATAAAAAAAACAAGAATCGACAGAAGAAACTTCATTGTTATGAACACATTTACAGTGTACTCAGTATAAACTGACCTGTCACCTGTTTTTTTTTCTGTAGGAAAACTGCTCAGAGTAGAAAATTAGATGTAGATGGAAGATAAAACTCAAGATTTGTATCATAACATGTGATGAAAGTTTCTTTTTGTTAAAACTGATTAAAAAAAATGCTTCTTCTTGCTAATCTCTTCAACCTGCTCCGAAAATGATGCACAACAGAAGCATTTCCCAAACAAATCAGCAACCAATGAAATCCTGTCAAAAAAAAAAAAAAAAGATGTTGATGCAACTTCCTGCACAAACCCACCAAGAGAAAAAATGCCTTCGAGTCTTCCTGTGCAAATTTACGACCTATGAAAATCCACCAAAAAAAAAACAAACAAACAAACAAAACAAAACAAAACAAACATCAATCAGTCAGAAATTTTGAGACCAGAAGCGAACGTCTGAGCTGTATGTTTGTCTGTTTTGGAAGCAGATTGTGAGTCGGTGATTCAGAGCATGGCCGTCTGATGACGACGTCCTTTTAATAAACCAAACACTGAGAGTTACACATCGATTTGAGTCCTTTTAATCATCCAAACCTCAAATTTTATCCGTACAGAGTTTTGTAATTTTAGAGATTCAGCCGACTCAGATTGGATCGACTCAAAGAAGATGAATAATCTCCTAAAGATGAACTCTGAAGTGAATCACCGCTCAGCAGAGAGGGAGGGGTAAAGATGGCTGTCAGAGTATCTCACAGATCCAGCTTCAGAGGTTCAGATCTGAGCCCCTGAAGTCTCCCTTTGTTTTCTGTACTGAAGCTGAGTGTGGAGTCTTCAGCTGCTTCAGTTTCTGAGCGCGTGTGAAAAACAGCACTTAAAATTTTACAGCAGCAACCATCAGATCCCCTCTCAGCTGTAAACTGTCGGTCAAACCATGACGCGCTCCAACGTCTGCCTGTTTCAGCCGCGGCGTTAAAGATGGATTTAAAGCACACACACTGTTCGCAGAGTGAGATAAGGATCATGTATGATCTGTGAAATGAGATTAATGTGGCTGACACAGTGTACGTGTCTCCCTGCAGTAAATCCTCTCCGTGTGTTGTTACATACGCCCCCCTCATCCATGCAGATCCATCACGTGATGTATGTGCAGCAGCAGCTGCTGGCGCGCCATCACCGCTCCACAGATTTACGCTGCAGATGTTTTGCTTTCGGCCTCGGTGGCACGTTCCGGCGTGCCATACGTCACATTTCTGACAGCCTTTATGGGACGGTGGGCCGCATGTGACGCAAGCAGCTTTAATTATGTGGGCCGATAAATCTGCTCTCCAGGAAACGATGGTGAAGAAAAGCTGTGAGGGGCTGCAGGGCGTGAGGACGAGAGGAAAGAAGAGTTCAACAAGGCAGACGTGGAGCCGTGATACAGAGAGGAACAGATACTCACCTGCTTCACAGACTTCTCTGTTCCAATTCAGAGGATGCTCCCGCAAAATTATCATCAAAAAAATGTGCAAAAAGTTCAGTAATTATGCAAGACTGAGGAAATATCATCAAAAAAACTATTTTTTTAAATGTGAATTTTCAAAATGGCTCAAAAAAAGAATGTTTTTTTAATTCTTTATAAATATTTTCAAAACTCGTGGACTCTGAGAGCCCCGCACAAAACTTCCTGAGTGTCTTGACTTTTGATCTGTTTACAAATGGCAAACAAAAAAAACTTGAATCCTTGAAAAACGTTAAAAATGCTATTTAGTTTTACATTTTTAATCTTTTTTTGAATGTTTTTCAGATTCAAAAATTTCACATGCTCACAAAAAGAAAATTTTGCATGAGCCTGACATTTTTATTTTTTTATTTTGATCTTTTTTTAATGTTTTTCTGAAGAAGTTTACCTCATTTGATCAAAAATTTAGTCAAGTCAGCCCTTTCAAAGGTACAGATAAAAAATTGGGAAGATTCAAAAATTTCACACGCTCAAAAAAAAATGTTTTTTGCATGAGCCTGATATTTTTATTTTTTATATTTTGATCTTTTTTTAATGTTTTTCTGAGGAAGTTTACCTCATTTGATCAAAAATTTAGTCAAGTCAGCCTTTAAAAGTATAGATAAAAAATTGGAAAGATTCAAAAATTTCACACACTCAGAAAAAGAAAATTTTGCATGAGCCTGATATTTTTATTTTTTTTATTTTGATCTTTTTTTGAATATTTTTCTGAGAAAGTTTACCTCATTTGATCAAAAATTTAGTCAAGTCAGCCCTTTAAATGTACAGATAAAAAATAGGGAACATTCAAAAATTTCACATGCTCATAAATGACGTACTTCAAGCGGCTGTTGCTGGATGTTGAACCAGTGACCTTCATGAAGTGAACCCCAGCCTCTGTGGTACCAGCTGTGGTATTTCCAGGACCAGTTACGTACTGTTCAAACAGTAAACGTCTCGTTTTCCTTATGTTGAGACCTGAAGTGAAAATACAGAAAGTTACGCTCCAGTCACGCAAACTTGCGCTACTTAAAGTCTGACCTTCAGGGTGCTGTGTATGCGGTCATGTCCAATCAGTACTGAGATTCTCCAGTGATGTAGGAGTTAATCATGAACTGTGTTATATATGGACTTCACTCTATGATGTCACCCATTAGTTTCTGATGGAGAGTTTAAAGGCCTGTTGATGACAGCGGCTGTGTTTGAAAAGCTGAACTCCACCCTGCTTTGTTTGAGTTAGGATGAGTTGAAGAGGCGGGTCTTTAGCCCCAAGTTTAATAACAAAAAATAACAAGTTATAGGTTTGAGGTTTAACAGCACATCATGAATGAAGAGAGGTAATTCCTCTGTCTGTGACTCCGGCTGTCTGTCAGTTCTGCGGCTTGTCGGGACTGAACACGCAGCCGGTGTGAGTTGACAAACGCAGTCAACGCGCAGCGGAGTGGAGCTGCAGCGCAGACACAGCCGGTGTATTTGAGGCGTTAGGCGAGCCGTGATTTGAAGAGTGGACCAGCAGAGGTTCAATCATCTGGAAATGATAAAATAAACAGCACAGTCTGGTGTTGCAACACCTGCAAAAACAAAACAAAACAAAGGTACGTGCAGCCACAGGGCGGATACGGCTCAAAGGGTCTGTGCTGAAAAGTTCTATATCCAATCATAAATATGGAGTCAGTCCAACAACTTCACCCATCATCAGTAATCCTCATCCAGACCCTATGTTATTCTTATTCCTGGTTCCAGGTCCGTTCATTCAGGATCTGTGTTGTTGCCAAAGTTCAGGCAGCTTTTTGTAAACACTTTGGTTGTGACTCAGTAAAGCTCCAGTTGTCGTTGTGAGACTCTCTTCAGGGCCGGATCCCCGTCAGTTCAGCTCTGACCTGAATCCAGGCAGGATGAAGACCACCGAAGCAAACTGAAGCTCTTCATTTCCTCAAACCGTCGCAATCCAGCTAAAAGCCTCCAAATCCCGCCTTCATTAGCAAAGCAGCGGCTCTCCTCTGATTGTTATTGTGTCTGATAAAGAAGGAGGTTTATTTTTACACTGCTGGGCCGGAGCTTTGGGTGGTGACCCAGAGAATGAGATCGAGACTCCTCTTTAGAAGACTAGAGCTCCAAGGGTTCAGGCCTGGGATTAGGGTCCCACCGCCTACTGGAGGTTTTCCAGAGATTGCTGCAGGGATTATATTTCCTGTGGAGCCTGGAATCCCTGAGGAGGAGCTGGGAAGTGTCTGGGTCGCAACTGGACTGTGGATAAATGGAAGGAGGTGAACGAATGATGAGATTATAATCTGTATTTATTGTGTTTTATTTTATTCTTTTGTAACCCCACTCAGCCAATCACAGCTCTTTATGATGATAAGTTGTGTACAACCCAGTTCCACTGAAGTTGGGATGATGTGTAGAAAAACAGAACAATGATTTATAAATCCTGTTTAACCTAAATTCAACTGAATACACGACAAAGAAAAGATATTTCTTCTCCAAACTGATAAACTTTGTTTTTTTTCAGATATTCTCTCATTTTGAATTTGATTTCTGCATCATGTTCCTAAAAAGCTGCTTCAGGCTCATGTTTCCACTGTGTTCCATCACCTTTCCTTTAACAACACTCAATAAGTGTGTGTGAACTGAGGACACTAATTGTTGAAGCTTTGGAGGTGGAATTCTTTACCATTCTTGATTGATGAGCAGCTTCAGTTGATCAACAGTACCCGCACTCTTCTACTACGAAGCCACGCTGTTGTAACAGGTGCAGAATGTGTCTTGTCATTGTCTTGCTGAAATAAGCAGGGACGTCCCTGAAAAAGACGTGACTTGGATGGCAGCATATGTTGCTCCAAAACCTGTATGTACCTTTCAGCATTAATGGAGCCTTCACAGATGGTCCAGTTAGCCATGCCATGGGCACTAACACACCCCCATACCATCACAGATGCTGGCTTTGAGACTTTGACCTGAGAACAATCCAGATTGTCCTTTTCCTCTTTGGTCTGGAGGACACCACGTCCATGATTTACAAAAACACTTTGAAATGTGGACTCGTCAGACCACAGCAGACTTTTCCACTTTGCGTCAGTCCATCTCAGATGAGCTCGGGTCCAGAGAAGCCGGCGGTGTTTCTGGGTGTTGTTGATATATGTCTTTGTCTTTGCATGGTAGAGTTTGAACTGTCACTTGTAGATGTAGTGATGAACTGTGTTAACTGACAATGGTTTTCTGAAGTCTTCCTGAGCCCACGTGGTAATATCCTTTACACAATGATGTTGGTTTTTAATGCAGTGCTGCCTGAGGGGTCAAAGGTCACGTGTTGGTTTTCAGCCTTGCTGCTTACATGCAGAGATTTCTCCAGATTCTCTGAATCTTTTGATGATATTATGGACTGTAGATGATCAAATCCATCAATTCTTTCACATTGTTGAGAAACATTGTTCTTAAACTGTTGGACTCTCCTGTAGTAGTTTTACCTGGTGTGTACGTCCTGAGCTGCTCAGTAACCAGCAGGCATTTTCTGGCAAGTCTCCCTAAGTTCTGAGCTGCAGTCGTTGTTCTTCTGCTCACAGCTGCAGAAAAACAATCAGTCACTCTGAAGAGCCGCCTCAGCGGATAATTCATTCATCATATGCATGCCAATCAAATATCTTGTTCTTCTCGACACATTAATTCCACAACTTTAATAACAAGGTCAGCGGCGCCGAGCGTGACGGAGAGCTTTGTACAATCAGAGCAGCTGAAGCTCTCCGGGTGTGACTGCCAGACTGAAATGAAATGTTGAAGGATTGTTCTCTGTGACATTGACATTAGACACCAGGACACGGGGGAAACAGACACAGGAGCATCAGATGCACAGCGTCAGGGATGTGATTGTGTCTGAACAGACTGATAGTGGTAGATGTAAGGAAACAACGCTGAAGTTAACTCACAAGCAGGTTTTCAGATTCCTGCACCTTAATTCACCTGACGATCGTGAACAAAGCGCCGGCTCCCCCGGGTCTCTTCAGCTTCCTTACTTTTAATTGGACCACTCCATCAAAGAGAGACGTCTGGCCCGTTGAAACGGTGCCGTTTAAATTTTGTCTCATTAGCTTTTGAATCACTCAGCAGTCCTCTGACGGGAGAGAAGTCGTTTTAAAGGATGGAAATGAAGGAGCCCAGAGGTGCAGAGGAGAAATCGAGCAGGAAGAGACTCAGGGGGGATTCGGTCCATCACGTCTCCTTCCTCTGTGCTCCTCTTAGCTTCTTCAGCCATTTACGTTCTGGCGTCAAATTATGAAGACAATCGACAAAGTGGCACCAATTCCTACAAAAGGCTCCAGCTCTCTCTGCACAATAAGAGTTTTCATGGAGAGGAGCTGTTTGTTGGCAGAGAGCGCCGACTGTTTTTAATAAACGCTGCAATTACCTCCTACCAGAGCCACGGGAAAGAAATCAACGGCGAGTGTATCACCCGGCGCATTGTCTGCTCATCGTCTCAGTATCACTTAAACCCTGAATATTTACAGATCTGTGTCACCGAAACACGACCGCGGCTCTGACGCTCTCTACATTTTAAGGTCATACTTTCAAACTGGGATCTGAGCTAAGAAGCTTAACTTCAGCCCAAGTATCGTTCTCTGGAGTTTTATTAAGCAAAGGGATGATCAGCTTACAGAGAGCAGACTTTACCAAATCTAGTGGAAAATAGTTCAGAGGGGGGGGGGGGGCGGGGGGCAGGGAGCGATCGGATGGGATTAAATTGCCAGTGCCGGAGGAAATGTTGGCACTACAATAAAAGTGTTAACAGGCTTGTGTGAGCGGAGGAGAGTCAAAACGTTAAAAAGATAAGAAGCAAGTTTTTACCAAGACTAAGAGGAGGAACTCACTGGAACAGACTCTGTTGAATCCACCTGAAGTCTGGAGCCTCGTCTCTGTTTTCCTACCGTGACACATTTGTAGCAGGACCATAACAAAGGGAAAGATGATACGCAGTGTGCTGTGCTCCTCTCCTTCATCGGAAAGCTGATTATAGCCACTATTGATCGGCTAACTGGGAACAAAAGAGTTGAGTGATGAATAATTGAGTCAGCTGCTCTCGTGTGTCTTGGTGTTTATCGACGTTGTAGCAGATCATTGGCTGATCTGGAGGCAGATCAGAGCTCTAACCTTGGCGCCATGTCTGTGTGAACACACACACCCACAGATGACAACACACACACATACACACACACACACACACACACACAAGTGTGTAATGCAGAAGCTTCTGTTTCTGTTTTGTAAACATTACATGGTTTGAACTCCTGTCTGGACATTCTCAGCAGTAGCACTTCCTTGTGTTCCCATGCACACCACCACCTGCAGCCAGTTTAACTGTTCCTGGTGAGTCTCAGTTTCACCGTTAACAGCGAGTTACACCGAGGTCTCTCTTCGCTGTAGTTCTGTTTCTGCTCGGTCTCAGCTTCACTGTAGAAACTAAGCTACACAGAAGCATCATTTCAGTCACCTTATGCCTATTCATCAGTTTCTGGTCTGTCTCAGTTTCACTGTAAACAATAAGTTAGCAGAAACCTCAATGTGGATAACCATAGCTGATGTGTGTGTTGCTGGTCAGACTCAATTTTTGTGACAAATAGTAACACACAGGTCTCACTCTGGCTTATTCCAGTCCATTCATATATTTACGGTAAGTCTCAGTTTCACTGTAAACAGTAGGCTTTGCAGAGACCGTACTTTGGCCTGTGTGAGTCTGTTCATCTGTTTCTGGTGAGTCTCAGTTTCTTTGTAAACATGAATGTAGCAGCGGCCTCAGTTTGGCTTAGTCCCGCCCATTCTTCTGTTGCAGAGTACTCTTAGTTTCACTGTTAATAGTTAAACATCTGTTTCGTGTGAGTTTCGTTGTAAACAGGAAGTAAGCAGAAGAACTTTGGCTTACTTTAGCCTGTTTATGTGTTTCTGGTCAGTCCAAGTTTCACTGTAAACAGTAACGTACTCAGAGGTATGACTTTAGTTTAATAAAGTTCCTTCACTGTTTTCTGATGAGTCTTAGTTTCACTGTTTACAGTTAGTTACAAGGAGGCTTCACTTTGTCTTAGCCCCTCACCCCCCATCCCCCACTCTCCCATTGATCCCTTTCAGAGTCGTCTCATTTGTACTGTTATTAGTTCATTTATTTGTTTCTTGTGAGTCTTAGTTTCATTGTAAACAGGAAGTTATTAGAGGCCTCTCTTTGGCTTGTTTTTGTCCTTTTATGTGTTTCTAGTTGGTCACAGTTTCATTGTGAGCAATGAGTAAAACAGAGGCCTGGATTTTTCTTCCTTCCACCTGTTTATCTGTCTTCAGCTTCTGCTGAGTCTCAGTTTCACTGTAAACAGGAAGTTACGAGGAGGCTTCACTTTGGCTTCTTGTGTGGTTTGAAGCCTCAAAACAAAACCAGTTTTTGTAGTTTATGAATAATTCGTTGTTCTTTTCTTTACAAAATAACATCATGATGCAGATTTTGTCATTTGAATTAAAGCGAGGGTGATTTCCGCCTGATATTGTGTCAAGCACTCATCTCTTTACCCATCCACACACACACACACACACACACACAGAGGCTAAGTGCTCACACAATAGCAGGTTAAATGGAGCTCCACAAAGCCGTTGATCTTCCTCTGAGAATATCTGATGACCCGTGGTTTTTATTTAGACGACACAAGGACGGGGGCTAAAAACAGACCCAGACGGGCCGCGTGCCGCGCCGCTCCACATCCTGAGCCTTTGACTGCTGACGAGGGTCAAATAAAGACACGCTGGTTTACCCTGAAAGTCCAGAATCTTTGACTGAATATTTCTAAAGACAGAAAAGTGCTGAAAGTCTGCAGCTGAATGCAGAAGAGTTTAAGAAGCGCTGAGCTGCGACTGCAAAGAAAAGAATCTGATTATTCATCACATACGGACTCAAACCTGCTGCGAGAGAAACAACACAGAAAGCTATAGATAAAAAAAATAAAAAGCAAAGCTGAAGAAAAAAACATCAGGGGAGCAGAGAACACTTTTTTTAATTACTGGACGTCCCTGCAGAGGAGATAATCGTGTCTTTGACCTCTGACCTCTGACCTGGTGGCTCAACATGATCCAGGAATTGACTTGTTCTCTGTGCTTGCTTCAGAAAAGAGGTGAGGAAAGAGATCTGTGTCAGGCTGGATCATGAAACGACTGAAGGTCACGACCACAAGGGGACAGGTCGGGGTCTGCATTAACGGACCTCTGGATCCGGTTCAGCCTCTCTCTGAACGAGACCGGGGCGAGCAGGAGTCCCTGCCCCGCGCTCGACCAGCTCTCACACCTTTGACTCTGTGTCCTCTGCAGCTTTGTTCCCCTAAATAATGACAGATTACACAAAGCAGAGAGAGAGAGAGAGAGAGAGAGAGAGAGAGAGAGAGAGAGAGAGAGAGAGACACAGAGCTGTGAGCTTTCAGTTTGTTTGTCTCTTTTTGTCTCCGCTCCACAATGGAGGAAGATGAGCTGCAGCTGGTTCAGCTAGTATGATTCCAGCTTACATGCCATCACACACACACACACACACACACACACAGAGAGGGAGCGAGAGAGTGAGAGAGAGAGAGAGAGAGAGAGAGAGGCTTATTCCTGCTAATCGTCTTCTTCTCACAGTTGAGAATATGCAGCAGATTTGCTCTGAGCAGAGCCAGATGTGATGTCACTGATCCAGGGAGGTTAACCTGGGGGATGGGTGTGTGTGTGTGTGTGTGTGTGTGTGTGTGTGTGTGTGTGTGTGTGTGTGTGTGTGTGTCAGTAAATGGAAGCAGAGGTGACAATCAGCTCCTCTTTGTAACGTGTCGGCTCTTTACGGAGGCGTCCAGCTGAGCTGCAGACTGATTAGCAGCATTATCGTCGTCTCATTGAGCAGAGGTCAAAGGTCACAGGAGATGTGACGGTTAAAGGTGTGATAATCTGTGCGATGGAGACATTAAAACATCAGGTGCATGAAACAGCTTCATGTATTGAACCATTAACTGATGCTAATGTCATAGCTTCACGGCTAATTGAACCTGAAGGCTTTTGTTTACATTGTTTTTTTAACCTTCACAGAATTTTGATTCAATACCTGCAACACCGAGTGGGAGAGGCTTCTTTGTGATGTATCACTGTAAACCGCAAAGGATTGTGGGGGAAAATATAGTAATGACACTGTGATGCTGTTGATACTGTTACATGTAGAGCTGCTCTTCAGAATCTTTTGTTTACAGATGGAAGGAAAAAATCTGAGCTCTTGTTTATCTTCCATTAAAACGGGACCTTCAAATCCAGATCCGCTCCAGACTCTTTTACCAGACTATCTCCAGGAGACGCACCAAGACGAGCGCCAAGGTTGAAAACCATAAACTTATCTTCTTAGTGGGGGAAAGTTTCATCCGTCTCGTCTCGTGGGCCGTCTTCTTAACCTCAGGTTTTACTCGAGTCCGTCTGAACTCCGGAGCAGCTGAAGCTGGACGGTTTATCCGTCAGGACGATGACGATGATGATGAAGAGTCTTCAGGAAACAGCAGAGACAGCGAGTTACTTCCACAGGCTGCAGCGCCGTGTAACCGTAACCGCCGTAAAATCCTCCCACCTGCTATAAATAGCGGCGCTGTTCCAATTAGCGCCGGGCCCCCTCCGGTTTCAGGAGGATACGGGGGAGTCATGAGGTGTCAAACAGCCGTCAGCGGCTGTATTATCAGAGAAACAGGCGGCTGTGATATCCTCATTTGGTAACGCGCTGAAACAACTCCTCCTTAATGAAGGAGCGCGTCGGTCTGCTGCAGTCAGTCTGAGAAAGGTTAAAACAGCTCATCCTGAGAGACGGGCTGCAGCCCGGGACGTCTGTTAGCGTGTGATAAGACGCTGGCTCAGAGAGGGACATGATTCATGTAGCCATCAGGCTGACATGTTGAGCTGATTTTCGGTGTTTGGAGAGAATATTCGAACCGTCAGGACATGAATTCAAGAGACGCTTCCAGGAAAATGATTCAGAACTTCACAGATTTTACATCATGCTCTCCAAAATGTGCTTTTATTGTCATTTTATTTCCTGTTTCACCCACTGAGACTGTTTTTAACCCCAAACAAACAGAGGACAGAGGACAGAGGGTTTCCTTCCAGACGAGGCTCCTTTCCTGCTCTGTCCACTGTGCTCCGTCCTCTCTGGATACAGTTAAAGTGAAGGTATGGAAGCCCGTTTACACCAGGATAAAAATATATATTTAAAAAGAAAATAGACAAAAAATTAACATCAATGGAAAATAAAAATCTTCAGTCTTATAAAATTCTATAAAACATCAGGAGACTCTACATCAGCATCAAATATAACGTTATAATTATAAATAAAAGTTGGGAGTTATTAGTTTCTTAGATCCAAAATTTGAGATAAAAATAAATGAATAAATTATAAAATTAAAAGTGTTGATTTTGAGACTTTGATATACGATATTAAAAAATATGGGATCAAAAAATTAAACAAATACACTACAGCTACAAGAACTGTTGGGCTGTCATCAAAATTCTAAACTAATGATTGGCTAAAATTTAGATAATTAACTCTTGAATGCTTTAAAAATTATCAGGTTGCATCCTGAGCTCTTTATTTTGACTTTTTTCTGCCAGAGTGTTTTATTTTGTTTTGTTTTTATTTCTTTTTTTTAAATTCCGATAATTTGGACCATTTATCTCATAATCACTCTTCGCTTGTTTAGTGAATAATTTACATATTTGAACTTATCTCTATTTTATTCTATTTATTTTTTTATTTTTTAAGTCATATATATATATATATATATATATATATATATATATATATACATAATATAAAATATTTACTTTTTTTAAGTTATATATATATATATATATATATATATATATATATATATATATATATATATATAATTTTGTATTGTTTTTATTTCTTTTTTTTTATAAATTCCAATAATTTAATTTAGTTTAGTGAATAATTTACATATTTGAACTTATCTTTCTTTTATTCTATATATTTTTTATTATTTAACTAATATATATATATATATATATATATATATATATATATATATATATATATATATATATATATATATATATAAATATATAAGTTAAAAAAATAAAGAAATATTTATCTTTTTAACTAATATATATATATATATATATATATATATATATATATATATATATATATATATATATATATATATATAAATATATAAGTTAAAAAAATAAAGAAATATTTATCTTTTTAACTAATATATATATATATATATATATATATATATATATATATATATATATATATATACAGCCTCGTGCTTTGCCTCCTGGAAGTGGCTCAGTGTTCCAGTTTTAATTGACCTGCGCGTGTTAACAGCCTTCATACACAGTCACTCTGTTTACACACAAACTCATCTCCAGTCACACACACTGCATGAAACTCTGATTGGTCCACAGACAGATCAAGAGTTCGCTGTCAAATTCTGCAGCATCTGAAAGCTTGAATACTTCTTCAATTCCACAGTTTCATTGAGCAGACGCTTTTTTTCCAAAGCGACGTACAACACAAGCAAGAAAAATCATGGAGGGATTTAAACCCACAACCCTGTAGTGACACATTATCATTTTGAGTGTCAGTCATCTTTGTATAACAGCAAGGAGAGGATAACATGCTTGATAAGTGACAGGGTTGTAAATGGCGTGTCTTAAATGTCGACTCTGGTGGGACTCGAACCCACAACCTTTGAATCACTTCTGAAGGGCCTGACTAGAAGTCCAATGCGCTATCCATTGCGCCACAGAGCCTCTACTACTTTAACGGGTTTTGGTTCCATTTAGAGTTTATGATTTGTAAGACATAAAATAATCAGTACTGCTCTTCAGAAACCTGCTGTGTATCATTTCCCCTCAACAAACACACTGCGACGTCTCAGCCATGCCTCTGCAGAGCCGCCCCTCACGCTCCATGTTCAGCTGAGCGTTGGGCCTGGAGGGCTTCGCTTTGTGCCGCGCTAATCGTGTGCATGTGCCGCAAAACGGCTGCTGGTCTTCAAAAGAGGGAACATGTTCTCCTTTCAGAGCCTTTCAGAGACGTTTGTGTTCATCCCTCCCTCCGGCGAGCGGACGACACAAAGAGCAGCCGCTGGATAAACCGCCGCCTGTGGAAGTTAGCTTTCTGTTGGGTACAAAATGAGGTTAAAGGCGGCGCTTATTTACAATCCATGCAGCAGCAAAGAGATCAGATCCAGGGTCATGTTTACACGCTTACATTTCATTAATGGCTCAACTAAAAGCATTTTTTATTATGTTTCCTCTTCCTGGAAAGACTGAAAAACAAGTGAGACAACACTCATCTGTGTCGGTGCTCAGCTGACCTCTGACCCCGATTCTCCGACACTGATTTATGTCTCTCTGTAATCAGATATCTGCATGCAAGAGCAGCGAACAGTCTGCTCTGGATCAAACATTTACTCTGAGATTCAGGCTGTGTGGTTAACATCCGTCTCTGTTTGGATTTCTCTCCTTCCTCCAGCCAGGATTCATAAAGAGACCCCACAAATTCTGTGTTTTGCTCTCAAAGACAGACGGAGAGCAGAGCTACACGTTTGAAAAGTTCAAAAACTTTCCCTCCTCCAGAACACGTGGAGGCGCTGTGGTTCACATGATCGACAGATCGCCTGTTTCCAGTTCAGCTACGTTCACTGTTTGCGTTTTGTTTCGGTCGAGCATTTCAGATGTTTATGGTCCTCTTTGTACGGTGGCCCTGAGAGGTCACAGCACTGCAACTTAAGAAAACACATGCAAAAAGCAAAACAGAAGAGAATTAAGAAAACAGCTTCATCAATTTGACAAAACATGCGCAGCATGTAGAACAGCGCGCTGCAAAGACCGCAACACAACAAATTAAGAAAAGCGCACTGCAAAGACCACAACACAACACATTAGAAAAATGCACTGCAAAGACCGCAACACAACAAATTAAGAAAAGCACGCTGCAAAGACCACAACACAACACATGAGAAAAATGCACTGCAAAGACCAGAAGATAACACATTAGAAAAGCGCGCTGCAAAGACCGCAACACAACAAATTAAGAAAAGCGTACTGCAAAGACCACAACACAACACATGAGAAAAATGCATTGCAAAGACCAGAAGATAACACATTAGAAAAGCGCGCTTCAAAGACCGCAACACAACACATTAAGAAAAACGCGCTGCAAAGACCACAACACAACACATTAGAAAAATGCACTGCAAAGACCAGAAGATAACCCATTAAGAAAAACGCGCTGCAAAGACCGCAACACAACACATTAGAAAAATGCGCTGCAAAGACCAGAAGATAACACATTAGAAAAGCGCGCTGCAAAGACCGCAACACAACACATTAGAAAAATGCGCTGCAAAGACCAGAAGATAACACATTAGAAAAGCTCGCTGCAAAGACCGCAACACAACACATTAGAAAAACGCGCTTCAAAGACCACAACTGGACTCGCTTGTTGTTGATGCAGATTTTGAGTCGCAGCCCTAATAAGGTTCTCGTTCCGTCAGTGGTGTTGATTTATTTTAACATTGTGATCACATGATTCAGATGTTAGCATACTGGCTAATAACCGACACGTGCGTCACTTTTGAGTGTCCTCTGGAAACACTTCTGTTGTATTGTGGTCTTTGCAGCGCGTTTTCAAATTGCTGTGCACGTTTTGTCAAATTGATGAAGAGGTTTCCTTAATTTGCTTCTCTTTCGTCTTTTTGCGTGTGTTTTAAGGTGCAGTGCAGTGAGCTCTCAGGGCCACCGTATCTTTGTCTCTGAAGCTCAGTGTCATCTTTGTTGTGTGACCTTCCTTTTTTTTTTCTTACTACCCTCTGCTGGTCTGGAGGTGTAGTGCAGTTACTTTTATCTCTATTATTTTTACTACGAGGGAACGGGAACTTTTTAGTTCCTCATCGAAACCTTTGTGGAAAGAAAAGCAGCACATTTTAAATTTTCAATAATGAGCTCTTCTAAAAAAAGCGACCTGTCATTCCTCTCTCCACATTCACCGTCCAAATTCCCCGCGTACTATCTTTCCCCCTGCTGATTTCACTATTCTTCTGTCGCTTTCTTTCACTCCTCATAATTATACGCTGCTGTGAACAATCTATTGTCCCCCAGCAAAGGTTTATTCACTGTCCAGTAGTTCCAAGCATGCATTTTAATATCGCCCACACACATTCAGAAAGCTATCAGCTGTCATTCCTCGTCACTCAGGCTATTGTGTCAGTTTTTATTCGCGTCACGCTCGGTGTAACCGGTGATTAAACTCCACTTCCGTGCAAGTCGAAAACGGAGGCAACAACAGGGAGGAGGGCCGGTTGATACGGCGCACACGGATAAAACCGACGTGTTCACAAAGACGCTGGAAAAACAAAAAACAAAAGGTTTGAGTTTGGGCACAAAGCCGAGGAGAACGTGGATGTTCTGAGTCAGTTTAACCAAACGCGGCCTACGTACGACTTTATTTACCAGATCAACACGCTGGAAAACCACGCCATGCTTCGACAGGACATCTGTGACTGTTTACATCCTGGTGGTCGAGCTTTAGAGCATAATGGAAGTAGCCAGATCCTGATTTATTTTGTACGAACGTCTAACAGATACACTGGTTTGACTCCCTCAGAGCGTATTTCTCTCCCTGCATTAGTCGTGTGAGAGTGTTTGGTATCAGAGGGATGATGTACCAACATGATGTCATTGTGCACTTCCCCATAGTGCGGTTTAACACTGGTCCACACAGCACAAAGAGGCTGCTCTGCTGAGGGCTGTGCAGCTGCCTGTGAAAAGGAGGAGGAGGAGATCCTGTTAGTCTCCGCTCCGCATGATGAGCAGAAATCACGGAGAGGGAGAACAAACAACCCCGGCGGCTGCCTCCAAAGCCAGAGCCTGAGCCCGAGGCAGGTCGGCCCTTCATCTGCATCTCAATGAGGAATTTGATCACAGCTCAGGATTCAGAGGCAAAGGCACAATATGAGGCTACCGAGGCCGCCGCTTTCAGATATGAAAATACGTCTGGGAGACAAATTAAAAAGGAAGGAGAGAGGGAGGGAAGGAGGGAGGTGTGACGCTCTGAACCAGCCTGTTTGATTTACACTCGGCTCTCTTTCTCCCTCCAGGTTGGTTTGTTTTTCCCGGTGATAACGCCGACTTTCAAACCATTTACTGAATCCCCTGACAACAACTTAGTCAGAGCCCCGAAACTGTAAACATGAAGAATCCTTTTCAAGTCTTCTGGCTGATGAGCCTCTTTGAGGAAGTGAGTACTGTGTCTTTGAGCTGTGCTGCATCTCTTCAGAAGAAAGGACTCCAGTCGCTGTATTTCTGTGAGCACAAGACGCTCAGGTAAAGAGGTGAGCGTCTCTCCTTTTGAAGATAATCTCATGAATTGAACTAATTCAGGGACAATACGCAACTTGGTTTGATGCAAATCAAGCCCAAGTGTCGTTATTTCCTCCCACCCATTCGTAAACGATGAGTGAACTTTAGCCCGTTAGCAGGTCCAGATGTGGCATTTTGTCGTTTTTCGGAAGCAGAGAATACCTACGCCTCGGACTAACCTACAGAAAGTCCGTAGAGCCTCCTGGTGGACAAAGACGACCATTCAACTGGGGAGTTGTCCCCAAGCAACATCAGTAAAAGACACCACATAGATGTGATTTTAGTCTGAACAGATCATTCCTCAGTTTGTCAGTATCCTCCCCCCAGGCCCAGTCAACCAAGGTGTCCCCCAAGGGTCTGTGCTGGGTCCCCTTCTCTTCACCACCTACCTGCTCTCGATCAGATCATACGTCACTACTGTCGTAATTTCCACTGCTCTACCTCAGCACCTCAACATCCATGCAGCTCCCCCAACAGTCTCTGGTCCAGTGCCCCCCAACTGGGCTCATGGGTGTGAACCTTAAGGCACTGCTCCAGAAGGTTGTGGATCTCCTCCTCAAACCTTGTGACTGAGACCCTCATTCAACACTTTCATCTCCTCCCGGTTGGACTACTGCAACGAAATCCTGTTTGGGGCACCCAGTAATCCTCTCCATACCCCGTACTAGGCTGTGGACTCTATTGACAGAGTCTTCAGCCCCTATTCCGCGGGTCTCTCTGCCTCCTGGAAGCACTGTCACTGGATGGAAACATCAACAACTCTAAAGTGGATTTTTAGCAGGTTTACATCAAAGCAGCTAACAAACAAAGTGAAGAACCCTCCATGTTTCCCCAGCGCTGTGACTGCTCTGTGGATTCCTCTTTCAGGATTCTTTCTGTACTCATCAGAAAGTTTGGACAGCTCCAGACTTTGATCCTCAAACAGGTGAAGAAGAAGAGCGGTGCACTCTGCAGGAGAAGAAGAGAGCGTTTCTTAAACAACACACTCGCTTTCTCACTGCAGCAGTCGTCACAGCGGGAAGTCGATGAGTCATTGCTGTAGCTTTAAAAAACGGGCGCTGCATCAATCACTCGCTCCTGATGGGAGCAGATGGCGCGTGGACAAGAGTGTGTGTCTGTGTGTGTGTGTGTGTGTTTGAGCTGGGATGCTGGTGCAAACAGCAGACATACAGACGGGAGCACCCAGGGTTTACTGTTGATCCAGCGCCAGAAGCCGACTGTGCTGCAGGTGGAACAACACCAGAAGAAGAAGGAGGAAGGAGAGGAAGAGGAGGGAGAGGAAGAGGACGGAGAGGAAGAGGAAGGAGAGGAAGAGGAGGAAGTACAATGCTGTGATGGAGAACACATCAGGGTTCCACGTTCTACTCCCCACATGTCCTGTCTGTCTTTGGCAGTCCCCTGGGAAACATAAGGACAGTTTTCAAAGGTGTTGACTTTTGCTTTAATTGTTGCTTTAGTCCGACATTTTTATCCGAGAAGAAGACAAAACTTTAAACTTGCTGTTATAAACAGCATCAAAGACAAGTTTCAAGTTTTCTGCTTCTGCTTTGATTTCCCATCATTTTGCAGAAAAGGCTAACATATGTGTACGATGGCTGTGGGAGGAGGCTGGAGGACCCAGATCCCCTTTTTCCATAGGTGCTGGTTCGGTGCTCGTTTGCACCAGTTTTTTTCTGTTTCCACCAACAAAGAACCAGCTCACGGTGTGAAGAACTGGTGTTCAGCCGGCCCCACTTCTCTGCTGGGCCACAGCAAAGCACCGACAACACCAGGGGGTCAGGGGCAGTGGTTACTGAGACCAACAATCAGCGTTGAAACAGCCAGTCAGGAAAAGCTGCCGAGCCAGTCGTCTTGAAAACTTGAAATGGAGGCGATGAATCACCTCCCTCACAGATCAGCTCCAAACTTATTTTATTCAACAGACCAATCAGCTTCATGTTTTTATCCTATTTAATGACAGGATGTCTCATGATTGTGCATTCACATTTCTCCTCTGCATCGCTTACAGCAGAGTTCTGCCCCTCTGCCTTTTCTTAAGCGCTCCGAGCACGGTCTGTGTTGCTGACACCCGCTCCCTCCCCCTCGGAGTGTGGCTCCTAATCAGCTCCTTGCTGATGGGAAACCATCTTCTTTCATAAAACAGGATCAGAACCAGCTGTAAAATACCACCAAACGAGGATCCTCTCTGCCATTACGCAGCCAGCAGTGTGCGTCTGAGTGACGTGACTGAATGGCTACACTCAGGGGGGGCAGGGGAGGAGGGGGAGGGGCGGAGTGCACATGAGTGAAGTGAGTGAGAGGAGCACACAGAGAGAAGAGAAACTGAAACTTAAACATCAACAGTATCAGAAAAAGTATTGATTAATACAGATACCAGCGTTGGAATTGATATATCGATCTTTTCTCACTCTGACATCCTGAATTTGTTTTTTGGACCAATCAGAATCAAGTATGTAACACAGCTGCGTGATGGTTTAGTGAGTCGTGTAATAAATCCTGAGCTTTAGCGCTGGTTCTCCACACATCAGCGCCTCATCCAATCACATAAAAAACACAGGACTGTCCCTTTAAAACATGTCTGCCTTTAAGTTGTTACTCCTCGATGAGGTAATGAAGACTGGTGGGTATGAGTGTGTGTTTATTTATAACACCACCTCCTCCCCTGGTGATAAACAGCAGCATCCCTCCACACACACACACACACACACACACATCCTGCATGAACGTATAGAAACAGATCTATCTGTTTTTATACCCACGAGCTTTCCTCTTTTTCTCCTGACGTGATTCAAGATGCCACTTCGTGTCACCCGCCCCTCCTCCTCCTGGAGTCAGATATCTGGGTTTCCAGAGCCTCTGGTGTGCGTGCCACGCTGCAGGAAAATGAAATAACTAACCGATAACAGCGCAGTGCTGTGGTTGGTGGGTTGATTCTGACGGTGTCACAGACCGAGGAGCTCCGGGAGAGACTCAGAGGGAAACACATACTCTGAACGTTGGTCTGTTTCACCCTGAGGGGAAACTTTTCACTGTATACGTTTATGATATCAAACCGGTTATATAACCACGCAGCCGCACCGCCGGGGCTGATGGGCTTCATATCACACCGTCCTCAGGCGAAGAAGATGACATCAGCGACACTGAGGAGTGAATCTGCAGCGATCACACTCATGTTTGTGTGTTTTCTGTGACAGTATTGTGACAATAACGGTCTCCAGAGGCAGACGTGGATCAGCTGCAGCAAAGCTTCAGATTACTGACTGCAGGTTTTCTTCACATGTATGACCATGTGGGTATCACACGCTTTGGCTCTGAACACGTAGTGATGGTGTCATGATGTGAGAGCCCTCCAGAAGTTTCACTGCATTCTAACTTCTGCTTTTATTAATTCAGGAGTCAGACGTGCCATGTTGCTCTTCATCCCAGTGAAAAGCAGAAACAGATTTTGGACTGGAGACGTTTCTGGGACGAAAGCAGCTCGGTTTTTTACTGGTTCATCCAAGAATTCTGTGAGGAAGCTGTCCGGAGTCTTCTGCAGGATCTTCAACCTCTCGCTGGCCCAAGCAGTCATCCCCACCTGCTTGCAATCCGCCACAATCATCCCCATCCCGAGAAAGTGACCAGCATCCAGCCTCGGTGACTATTGCCCTGTTGCCCTCACACCCGTCATCATGGCACTGAATCACCACAGGGCTGCGTGCTGAGCCCCCTCCTGTACTGTCTCTACACCTACGACTGCAGTCCGACCCGTGAAAACAACATCATCGTCAAGTTTGCTGACGACACCACAGTGGTAGGACTGATCCCACAGGGAGGAGGAGAGGAGGTCCTGAGGCTGACCACCTGGTGCTCTGACAACAACCTGGCACTAAACACACAAAAAACAAAGGAGAACATCGTGGACTTCAGGAGGAACAGGAGTGACCCGCCCCCTCCTCTACATCAGTGGCGAGTGTGTGGAAAGGGTCCACTCATTCAGGTTCCTGGGAGTCCAGATCTCCGATGACCTCTCCTGGACAGCCAACATCACAGCTGTCATCAAGAAGGCCCAGCAGCGTCTGATCGTCCCGTCATTCTGGAACTTACCGGATGTTTTTATGTCGAGGTCTCTCTATGGTTTTAAAATGAAACTTTGAACGGTAAAAGTGACGCAGGGGACGAACTAATCGCACCCGTGATACAAAAAGAAGTCCAGGACATTCCTCCTCCGCCTGTTGACACTGTGATAAAAACTCCATGTTTGTTCACAAAGGAAGTCCATCAGAACGAGCTGCCCTTCAAATGAATGCTCGGTGTTCATCTGTTCCCTCCTACACACGCTCCATCGTTCAGATCTGGAGGCTGTCAGGATAAATTAAATCTGCAGTGTGAACGCTGTCAGTTAACACCTCACTCAGGTGTCACAGTCGGAGCTCCCGGGTTAACCCTGAACGCCAACACTCGGCTAACATGCTAACACCTCTCTTAGCGCTGGTTCCTGTCCCATGCTACATTACTTCACAGTCTATTCCTGGAGCTGCTTATTATCACCCCAGCAGCCTCCACCAACAGAGGAGAGAACTGTGGACCCCAAACTGGATCAGGACTCAGTGGGAGGTATTGGTTTAGTCGGAGTGATCCTAAGAACGGATCAGGATGTATGGATTCATCTGCAGATGGAACAGTCCTTTCTCTGCTCCACCATCCAGCTGCTCCGCACAAAGGCTGCTAATGGCTTACCGCTACCAGTGTGTACACGAGCCTCTGTGTGTGTGTGTGTGTGAGGACAGGAGGTTACAAGTCTGCACACACAGCCCTCACACAGGGAGCCCATTTCCAAATGTCAAGTGTTTGTGAAATAAATGTCAACCAGCTCAGGGAAGAGAAATCAAAGGGCTCCTCAGCGCCGGCTGCAGCCGATACGACGCAAAGCAGGGAACGACGGGAAGAGTCCGGAGGAAGAAAAGACTTTATTGACACGTCCACGGCGGGAAAGTGAAGCCTGCGCCAGCATGTACAGACAGCAGTCAGCGTCTTTGTCTTTGGGAAGCGTCTGGGGGAGAATCTTCGGCGCTGATGGATTGCCAGGCTGCCCGCCTCGCTCTCATAATGTCATCTGAATCAATGAGGGGCGCTGGGAGACCGCGGTGACACAGTTTCTGCAGCGGCGGCCGTCCAAGAATATCTGAGTTCATTCAGTTTTCATAGAGAGACTCTGGAGTCTGAACATCCTCAGAGCTCAGGATTCTCTGAGCATCAACCCTTTAAACACTGAGGAAAACAAGCATCAGTCCAGTTGATGTTCTCTTCAAAGGGTCTGAATGATGGACAGTTCGGGATGTGATGGTACGCTCACTGTACAAAACACTAGGATAGGTTCAGACCCGGTCTCCAGGGTCTAAGTAACCCAGAGTCTGCTTCACAGACTGCACTCTTACTACTGATTCATGACAGACTTCAACCACGTCTGTGTCTGGTCCGTCTCCACTTGAAAACCTGGAGTCACATGACTGAAGACGTCCTGCCAAGTCTTTGGTATCTGCTGTGGAGGGTTCAAGATCTGATGTGAAGCAAAAACACGACAGAGAGGAAGTTCAAACAAAACACAGTGACTGCAGTTGAAATCTATCAGCTCTGGTGCTGTGACGGAGCGGAGATGGACCGGACGTGGATCTGGTGGAATTTAGCTAAAAAAAACAGAACCTGTTGACTTTAAATGGTTCTTTAAATGGTGGTTTCTGTGCACGACTTCCTGTCCTGCTTGATCTGTCTTTTGTGAAGTGATGCGTCACAGCTCCAGCATCTGGTGAAAAAAAAAAAAAAAAAAGGACATCGTCGATCCACTATGGCCGTAAGAAGCTCGGGGGACCAAGTAAACCAGGATGAGGGGGCCTGGATGCTGTCCTAAGACAGGACAAAGTCATCAACATGGTCTGATTTATCCATCGTTTACTGGTTTTATTGGGATGATGATGATGATGATGATGGTGTGGAATGTCTGGTTCTTGGTTTCAGGAAGCTTAGGGGATCTCAGGTATCTCCTGGGCACGATGAACCCCTTTCAGAGCCTGATCAAGAGGATGAAGGAGACGAGGTTCAGGTGTGATCCAGCTCCTGAAACTCCAAATCCAGACGAGTCACAGCGTCATGTGACTCTTCTGAGGAAGCCTGCAGGCAGTGTGCAGTGGATGTATGAAGTCACGCTGGTTTAGCTACAAGAGCCGATTTTTAAGACTCACAGCAGAGAGATGAGATGCTCACAGCTCGTCTTCAGAATCAGACCCAAACAAGAGCAAACTGCTCAGAGCTGCAAAACAACATTTCAAAATAAAAGTCCTGAAACTGAAGAAAAAAGTATATATTTATGATGAAATATACAACTAAAACATGAATACATCGGTTACACTTGGATATGACTTTTGCAGTTTCTGAGACAGGCTAATAAAAGAAAGCTAATAATTCAAGTTTTTTTCAAAATGAATTAAATATCCTTATTTGTTGTGCAAATAAGCACAAATCAAAGTTTTGAACTGATTTTCCTTTTTTAAACTTGTGCCTGATCAAAGATCTTCAGCTTCATGAACTGATAAGTGTTCAGCTTAGCTTCAGGCTGTTTTTGTGCTCTTAAGAGAGAAACTCAAACTTTTAAAGCATTAAAGAGTTCAACATCAAACTGCCTGAAATCAAAAAGTAAATCATGTTTTTATTTTTTTGTTTTTTTTTTACTCTGAGGCTCTGGCGGTCCGGCGCCTCGGAGCTCATTAAAGTTTTACTGCCGGCTGTTGCTGGACGAGGGTTGAAGAAACGTGTGGAATAAAAAGAGGCTGAAAATCTGATTGTGATCCGAGTCAAAGGGAGAAAGTCCAGGTGTGTGAGACTGAGTCTCTCCTACTCAGCAGCCATGTTTTTATCTCTCTGCTCATATCTGATGAGCTTCGTCCTCATGAGGATCCTGTTTGGGTTTCATCTTATCACTGAAGTGCTTTTTTTTAATCTTTCGTGCTAAAAATCATCCTTGACTCTCTGCTGTTTGTCCGTTTTAATTCCTCCAGGTTCACCTCCTCTAACACCTTCCCATCAGGCCCTGCTTTCAGTCTAATCCCGCCCCAGCAGAGCTCTCTGTGCGCTCTGTGTGATGTGTCTGAGTGCAGCATCTCCCAGCAGGACAGTGGCTCAACTCTGCCCTCTAAGGTGAGAAAGATGGTAACTGTACATCTCTCTATCTGTGCAGCACACAGAGGAGGAGGAGGAGGAGGAGGAGGAGAGAAGAGGAGAGAAGAGGAGGAGGAGGAGGAGGAGGAGAGGAGGAGGAGAGGAGGAGGAGGAGGAGAGGAGGAGGAGAGGAGGAGGAGGAGGAGGAGGAGAGAAGAGGAGGAGGAGGAGGAGGAGGAGGAGAGGAGGAGGAGAGGAGGAGAAGGAAGAAGGAGGGCATTAAACAGGTGCTTTTTAAATCTCGAACCCTCCTCTAGCTACAAAGAATGAATAATCCTTTCATTTGATTTCATTACAGCAGAAGAAGCATGTATGAGGATGATTTCTACAGCAGAAGAAAAAGTCCCTGTGTTTTCATTTCAAGCAGCCAAACTGCTGTCCCTGAAAGAGCTGAATTTTATAAATTCAGACAAACAAAACTCAGCCTCTGAGGAGAGAAACAGGCGTTTGCAGACAGGAGTCAGATAAATGGTGGTGGCTTCTCTCTTTTTTTTTTTTGTATCTGTGGGGAAATCTTTCAGGTAAACACCATCAAGCTTTTAATTATCAATGAGTGCATCACTTTCGGTGTTACTCATGAGAAAGAAACATCACGTCTGTTTGATGTGGTGGAGTTTACTTCCCATTTCCTGAGACAAGTCGTCGACACACACCAATCACACGTCAGGGAACGAATGCAGACGTGATGGAGCTTTTTGTCAGATCTGACAGTTTGATGAAGGATCTGTGGTGGTTCTGAGTGTCCCTGCTTGTGTGTGGAGTCTTTCCCAGTCCCCCCCACAGAGCCCTGGTTGGTTCTCTATCCTGCACCTTCACACCTGTTCCCCATCACGTCAATCAACCTCTGTACTTCAGCTCTGTGGAGAGACGAGTCCAACTCCAGAGAGCAGTTTAAACACACAGTCGCTCCATGCTGATGATGCATCATCTGAGGACTCTGAGCAGACTGTGAAATATAAAGACATGAACTGTTTCAATGAAGCAGAAAGAGGTCACAGAGAGCTGAGTCTGAGACCTGGGTCAGAATAAAGGATCCAGAAAACCAGGTCCAGACAGAGACCTGCTCCAAATCCATCAGAATATTAATGCTTTGATATTTTCAGATTACTAATCTGACTGCTTCATTGTTTGATAATCTACCGTAGTTTAACGTTGAACTTTAAATCTGTTTGTGTTCATCATCATTTATAGCTTCACTTATTATTTCCTCTCCATAGTGAGTCCATATTTGGTCAGAACCTCGGCTCCAAACCAACTTTTTCATCAAACACTCAAAGTAAAAACTGGATTTAGAACATCAGCAGTTAATGTTGATTATTGGAGCTCAAACCTGCTTAACTGAGGTTGGATAAAGAAGACACATTTAATAACACAGCTGCAGACGGCGCTGGTGTTTCAGTGGAAAGTGTGACCCTGTTAACTGGAGACTCTCAGCCGACCATCAC
Source organism: Labroides dimidiatus (assembly GCA_030710495.1). Taxonomy (NCBI): domain Eukaryota; kingdom Metazoa; phylum Chordata; class Actinopteri; order Labriformes; family Labridae; genus Labroides; species Labroides dimidiatus. The sequence continues at coordinate 31,767,135 of CM061152.1, forward strand.
TGACACGTTCAGCTGAGAGTCACCAGTTAGCACGGTCACTCTTTACTCCAAAACACCGGTTGCTCTGTAACGCTCTGAACTCCATAGAAGTTGATGGCATCGTATCGTTTCTGACAACCGACCGCAGAACAACCGACCACAGAACAACTCACCACAGAACAACCGACCGCAGAACAACCGACCGCAGAACAACCGACCGCAGAACAACCGACCGCAGAACAACCGACCGCAGAACAACCGGACATTTTTAGGCTGCTGACAGTTTGAATTCAGAGTTTAAAGAACCAGAACTGGTCTGAATGAACGGAGCTAAACGCTGCTTCCTCTGACCAAATGTGAGCGCCTCTTTATGATGACGCAGGTTGTGAAGGGGTTGATAAACTCAGTGTGTCAGTGTGTGTCTGTGTGAGACACATCACACACTCACAGTAGGCAGAAATGTCCTGTTGAGTGTCCGACTGACCACACATTCACATTTGTGCCTTTTATGGTCTTCATTCTGTCCCTGTGGCGCCCCCTTGTGGCTTGACATGATTTACAAAAAAACTCTGTTTTTCTCTCACTGCTGTTTTATAAAACCTTTATTCCAGCTTCAGTCTGAAACACTTTGTGTTAGCTGCTGTCTCTTTAAGGCTAACCCCCCTTCTTCTGATTGGCCAGCCCTCTGGAGCCCTGTCGGGGACAGAGCTATGTGCAGACCTCGGTGTTTGAGGCCCACGCCTCAGACATGTCATGAACAGTTAGGAGATCCTTCTCGATGACCTCATCATCGAAGATCTCGTCTTGATTTTCTTATGCTGCGTTCACACTAAATGTGAATAAATCAAAATCAAAGACAGAATGTTTTTGTGTGAATGTCACAAATTCTCACTTATTTCCCGTTTTTTTTTTTTTTTTACGAGAGCTGAAAAATCTTGATCGTCAGTGATTCATTCGAGCTGCGATAGCATCTCCAGAAGTTGTGAAGTTAATGCTCACCTGTCTGCGTGTGTGTGTGTTGGTGTGTAGCAGTTTCTCTGCAGGTAATCACACACGCGGTCCCTCCATCTGTCTGTTCCAGGACTAAATCATCTTCCATCGTCACGCTCTTCCGTCCTCCTCCCTCTGTGGACGATGACTCAGTGTTTTCAGACGTCCTCACAGCCACTCTCACACAGTGGTTGGAGTTTATTTCTCACTCTGTGCAGTGACACATCACAGCTCTCCAGCTCTTATCACACCGGTTGGCTCGTCTCAGCGACCTGTCAGGGCAGACTGTGAGAAAAAATATAAACAGTCATCACTGGGGGGCGCTAGAGAACATCATCAATATACTGCTGTCCTGACTCTGCTTCAGTTACTGTGTCACTGTCATCACATATCAACTCTCAAAACAGACTTTCTCTCAAATCTGCCCCCCCACTGCTTCATGTGACCTCACTGTGGCAGCAGCAACGCTGCACCTTTAATAGACACCACTCTAACTCTAACTATGTTATTGAAGTGGACACAGGCCCTGATCCTGCATTTGTTGTGAGCACAGATCCCTAACCTTGCATTTCTGGTGGACACAGGCCCTGATCCCTTTGTTTTTGTGGACACAAACTCTAATCATGGACAAGCTTTGTAAACAGGGTCCAATTACACACCCTACACACCCTAAGGGACCGTGGGCCCTACACTTAAAGGTGACTTTGGTCCTAATCACAGTTTTTGTGAAAACTGGCCTTAAACCTGCACTCAAAGTGGACACAGATCCTAATTCTGTACTTTTAGTGGACACAGGCCCTAACTGTGCACAAGTTGTGGACAGAAACCCAGATCATGCACATTTAGTGGAGACATCAGAATCAGAATAGTATCTTCAGAAGGATACAAGGATTTTGACTTTGGTTTGAACTGTGCTCTCTCTGCACAACATATATGAATAAACACTAAATATCAGTAATAAAAAGAGATTAATTATAAAAAGAGATAAATTAAAAAACAATAAGCAAGCAATAAAAAAATGACAAGTTAGGTAAATAGTGCAATGTATGTATAAGTCAAAAAACAAGATGTACAATTTGCAATTAAAGGGAATGTGCAAAAGGGAACAGACAGCAGGCTGTAGTGGTAAATGAGGTATATGAGTTATAGTTTATGGCAGGTTAAGAAACTGTTCCTGTGTCTGGATGTTCTGACGTACAGGGCTCTGTAACCTCATCCAGAGGGGAGCAGTTTACACAGCTTGTGTCTGGGGTTTGTGTAAGGGGCCCTTATCTTGCATTAACAGTGGAGACAGGCCCTTATGCTACACTAACAGTGGACACAGGCCCTTATCTTGCATTAATAGTGGACACAGGCCCTTATCTTGCATTAACAGTGGACACAGGCCCTTATCTTGCATTAACAGTGAAACAGGCCCTTATCCTGCACTAGAAGTAGACACAGGCCCTTATCCTGCACTAGAAGTGGACACAGGCCCTTATCCTGCATTAACAGTGAAACAGGCCCTTATCCTGCACTAGCTGATGAAACAGGCCCTTATCCTGCACTAGCTGACAAAACAGGCCCTTATCCTGCACTAACAGTGGACACAGGCCCTTATCTTGCATGAACAGTGGAGACAGGCCCTTATCCTGCACTAGCTGATGAAACAGGCCCTTATCCTGCACTAGCTGACAAAACAGGCCCTTATCCTGCACTAACAGTGGACACAGGCCCTTATCTTGCATGAACAGTGGAGACAGGCCCTTATCTTGCATGAACAGTGGAGACAGGCCCTTATCCTGCACTAGAAGTGGACACAGGCCCTTATCCTGCACTAGCTGATGAAACAGGCTCTTATCCTGCACTAGAAGTGGACACAGGCCCTTATCCTGCACTAACAGTGGACACAGGCCCTTATCCTGCACTAGCTGATGAAACAGGCCCTTATCCTGCACTAGCAGTGGACACAGGCCCTTATCCTGCACTAGCAGTGGACACAGGCCCTTATCCTGCACTAGCTGATGAAACAGGCCCTTATCCTGCACTAACAGTGGACACAGGCCCTTATCCTTCACTAACAGTGGACACAGGCATATATTTGGGTTGTTGACTTATGATTATGTTATTGTTTCGCAAATATGAAGTATCACATCTATTGGTGTGCGTTGGTTATATCAGAAACTTCCCTTTGAATGAAATGCAGCACTTTTAGTCTTCCTCTGAGAAACATTATTAATAAATGTGATGGCAGTGATGGGAAAGGGAAGCAGGGTATTTTCTAAGGTGAAAATTAAAAATTCAGAGCAGGTTCTAATTCACACTGCTGTCACTGAATCTTTCATCATTTCTTGTCTCAGGTGTGTCAGCTGTTTATTAGGGTTTCCTCCATGCAGAGCTTCTAATCCAACAGTTTCCCTCTGCTTTCACTCCTCCACACCTCCCGTCTAAGATCTAACGGCTGCTATTCTCAGGCGACTGAAGAACGAGGCCAACAGCGGAGAGACACGGGTACTGTGACACCTTCACATTCGACAGCCTCGACACAGTTTTGTTCTCAGTCATTATTTTTTTACAGCTCAAACTTCCTGTGAAGTGTTACAGGTAAATGTCTTTGTGCTGCTGTCTGGAAAGGGATCAACAGCTAAAGGTTTGGATGGAAAAGAAATGTTTTTACCTCCAGCACAGTGTAAGTCACTCTGGATATTTAGAGGGTATATCACTGAGATTGTGAGATGGGTGTAAGACCTTGAAATGTGTGTTCATCTGCTTTTTAAACACAGACATATTTGCTCAAATGGTAAAGAAAAATCTTCTGGGACTAAGAGCTCAGAGACACAAGTGTTCTGCTTTCCAAATATTATGATGTAGCTCTTGGTTTCCTGATTGGTCTCAATCATGTTTCATCCAGAACACACCTTTGAATAATCAAGAGACTCAATCCAACCTATTCCATCCTTGCATCTTACTAAGCTTTCACTCCCCATCATTGCACAATGAGGGCTTTTGACTCTGTAGGTAAAAAGTCTACAGATCAAAGCTGACTGGGTGTTGTTGTTTTACTTCCTGGTCATGTGATGCTAGACCCAGATACATCACGTGAAGAGATGAGTTTGTTTCTTCACACACGCTCTCCTCTGTTTATTCAACCTGGGTGTAACGGTGACTGAACGAGCACTTATTACTCATATGGCTGTTCTTCAGGTTTGTCAGGTTCAGTCCAGACTTGAATGAAGTGATATCTGATGCTTCAAAGCACAACTTAAACATTCAGGTGTGTACTGGTACAAAGGTGAGGGAGTGAAATCGGACCGTGGAATCTTAGGGATGGTTTAACGCAGAAAACAGGAAACTACTGGAATTTTTGGCCATAAACCATAAACATAATCCCTCCCACATGGCTGCTGTGTTGAAAAAAATCTTTAATTTTACTCCAAGTATTGTTTTAAAATGACTGTATTTCCACATGATAAAAGACTCAAATCCTTGCCAGTCGAATTGTCTGATTTCTTGTAAAAAAAATCAAAATTTACTATTCATACGCTTCTGGAATAATAAAGAGACCACTGCAATGTTTCTGAAATCATCTCATCATGTCTGACAGTCAGTTCATTCCAGTCAGTTGAATATCAAAACAAGCACACCTCATTCTACTTAATGAGGGATGGATGAAGTGATCACCTGGACCAGATCTGATAAAACAACCGTAGAAGTTTCTCAGGGGTAACAGGAATCAAAAGATAACTGCTGACCACGCCAAACGGGTTGGAAATCAAAGGATGGAGTAGGAAAAAGAAGGGTTAAAGTTTGTCTTTACTGTCAGAGGGATACAGAGAGCATCAGGTCACGTCAATCCTTCAAATGTTTCAGACGAACAAGATCAAGACACTGGACCAACAAGTTACAGACCAAGACCAGAGGACCAAAACCACTTTCCACTCTTCACATGGCACTCAGCAACAATAGGATGACATCATGACCTTAAAAGAATGGCTAATGGCAGCTAGGATGAAGAGAGAATGCTTCAAAACAGGCCTCTAGAGGCCAGCAGGGCTCCCAGAGGCCGGGCTACAAGAGGCAGACCGGGCTACACGAGGCAGACCGGGCTACACGAGGCAGACCGGGCTACACGAGGCAGACAGGGCAACAAGTGGCAGGCTGGGTTACATGAGGCAGACCGGGCTACACGAGGCAGGCCGGGCTACAAGAGGCAGACAGGGCAACAAGAGGCAGGCTGGGCTACAAGAGGCAGGCTGGGCTACATGAGGCAGGCTGGGCTACATGAGGCAGACCGGGCTACAAGAGGCAGGCTGGGCTACATGAGGCAGGCTGGGCAACAAGAGGCAGGCCGGGCTACAAGAGGCAGGCTGGGCCACATGAGGCAGACCGGGCTACAAGAGGCAGGCCGGGCTACACGAGGCAGACCGGGCTACAAGAGGCAGACAGGGCAACAAGAGGCAGGCCGGGCTACAAGAGGCAGGCTGGGCTACATGAGGCAGACCGGGCTACAAGAGGCAGGCCGGGCTACACGAGGCAGGCCGAGCTACAAGAGGCAGGCCGGGCTACAAGAGGCAGGCCGGGCTACAAGAGGCAGGCCGGGCTACACGAGGCAGGCCGAGCTACAAGAGGCAGGCCGGGCTACACGAGGCAGGCCGGGCTACACTAGGCAGACCGGGCTACACGAGGCAGGCCGGGCTACACTAGGCAGACCGGGCTACAAGAGGCAGACCGGGCTACAAGAGGCAGGCCGGGCTACACTGGGCAGGCCGGGCTACAAGAGGCAGGCCGGGCTACAAGAGGCAGGCCGGGCTACACTGGGCAGACCGGGCTACAAGAGGCAGGCCGGGCTACAAGAGGCAGGCCAAGCTACAAGAGGGAGGCTGGGCTCAAGTCCTCTAAAGCTAGAAAAAAGTTTTTCATCAATGAGAGGCAAAGAAAAGCCAAGCTGAGGTTTGACAAAAGACCATGCGGACTGGACCACAGAAGACTGGAGGGAGGTCATCTTCTCTGAAGAGTCCAGTTTTCACTTTTCCCAGTACCTGTTGGTCTAATGGTTCAACAGAGACCTGGAGAGACCGACAAGCCAGAGTCTCACTCTCACTGTGGGATTTGGTGGAGGATCGGGGAGGATCTTGGGGAGCTTCAGCTAGACTGGACTCAGGCAGATCTATCTTTGGGAGGGACACATGAATCGAGACGTGAACAGGAAGAGAGAAGAAAAGCTGCTTCCTTCTTCTCTATGTCCCCCAACTCTGAGGATCGATCCAGATCAAGACCCATCCCAGTCCCAGATGGATGGTCAGAAGCCAGTAAACAAAGCTGAGCTTCTTGGGTTTTTGAGTCATTTCAGGCTGTTTAAAGCCACAAGTTAAAGCCTGAATTTCTTGAATGGATTCAACCGTTTGTGGTTTTTCAGAGAAAACGTTTGGGGAAGTCTCCGAGCACACTTCCACATGCCTCCTCCTTCCTGGGCGAACACACTGATGTGACCTCTGAAATGAAACCCCACACAGAAAGGCTCCACAACATATGGATCAGGTCACTGTGAAGGCTGACCCTGTCCATCAGGACCGCCGTCCCGCAGCAGGCTCGGTGTAAAACAGCGGTCAGAGTTGATCTGGTGTTTTTTCGGGCGCTTGAGGTCGTTTCAGAGGAGGTTAAGTCGCTGCTTTCATGGAGCTGCTGCAGCTCACGGCGGGTGTCTGTCTTCCTCCCACACGACCCTTTGAAGTGCAAACTGAAGCTTTCCACAGCACTTTTCACCTCCACCTCTGGGCTCTGCACAGAGGAGTGTAAGCGTGTGTGTGTGTGTGTGTGTGTGTGGAGACGTTTTAAGTGAGAGACAGATTGATTGCGCAGTCTTCCATTCCCTTTTGTGTGTGTGAATGTTTCACAGGTAAAGCAGGTACGTGTGTGCAGGCTCTGACGTGTTTCGTTGAATGAGGGACGAATTTAACTTACAGCCTCCAAAATGCATCTTTCTTTAAAGAACAACAGAGAGTTGACCTCTGTCACAGTGTCCTACATGTCTGTCATTCCTTCACTTAAAGTTATGGACTCAAACTGAAAAGATAAGCCATGTTTCCCTATGAGGGGACCCAGATGCAGCTCATGTAGGGAAAACAGTAGAGGCACCGGAAAAGAGCCCTGAGGAACCTCACAGATAGGAAGGTGAAGGGACAAAGCTGGAAAGAGTGAATAATTTGGGTAAAATAAACAAATAAGTAGAAACAGGTTAATGCAAGAGCAAGCCGGGAATTCTACAGATCAAACTTTTTTAATCAGGTCAACATCAGGGTAAGATGGCTGCATCTCTTCTTCATCACATTAACTGTTTTCCTGCTCATAACAGATCCTTGTTTCAATGCTTGTTGGTGGAAAACACAAAACTTCAAAGAGTATGCAGTAATGATCAGAGATTGCAACATCCAGGATGTCCGTGACAGTTACATTTAGACCTTTAGAGAAAACAAGGTCAGGTGTGTGTACTTTGACGTGGGTGCATCCAGTGACATGATGTGTGAATTCAAATGACTGAAGTACCGTATTGGCCCGAATATAAGACGACCCTGATTATAAGACGACCCCCTCTTTTTCAAGACTCAAGTTTGAAAAAAGACTTTTTGAACACCAAATTTAATTTTCATACAGAAAATAATAACAGTACATCTGAATTTTCTTTCTTACCGCTATTTTTAGTTTTCTTTGGCCTGGGGAGTTAAGTTCAGCATTCGCTTTAAAGATATCTAGCGCCATCTAGCGTTGTGAGTGGGTATAATGTCTAGACCCCGAATGTAAGACGACCCCCACTTTTTCAGTCTTATTTCAATGCAAAAAAACACGGTCTTATATTCGGGCCAATACGGTAGTTTGATCAGTATCTTGGTGTCGGAGTTGTTGCTGTTGTCAACATGAATGCTGAAGTCACCTGACGGATAATTCTATCAAAATCAGTGACGGTTTTAAGAAGAAGAAGATATACTTAGTTAATCCCCTTGAGGAAATTCGACCTTAACACCCTGAATCATGCTATATATACACACACACACACATCACAGCTGTCAACGCAAGTTCCAATCTTCCATACCAGGGCTTGAATCAGCAACCCTCCGAATGCCGATCCAAGTCCCTGTGGACTGAGCCACTACCGCCACTATAAAAGGGAACTTAAAAATTTCAATCAATGACATCAAAAACATGTTTTTAGGGAAGCAGCTTGAATATGAAATCATAACAAGTTTTCATTACAAAGATATACAAAAAAATTTTTTTTTAAAAACCTGACAGGGTTGTTTTGATCCACAAAGCAGGGTTAAAATACAATACGTGGCATCACTCATTAGTTTCTGAGTGGTAGCATGCATAACTGGAAGTAAAGTCAGCCATGCCCTTATTTGGGCAAAATTTGTTACTTTAGTAACTTTCAAGATAACGGGCTGTGAAAACTCACTTCCTGTAAACGAGAAATGAGGCTGTAAACATGTTTATTCCTGCTGTTAGAATCAGCTTTTTTTGAATGGGTGTGTATGTGGTTTCTGCTGTTTCTGCAGCCAGCCTCGAGTGGACGCTTGAGGAACTGCAGTTTTCATCACTTCTGAGAAGGCTTCATATTTTCAGACCTGGGGCTGCCACTTGATTCCACATCAATAAACCAGCATTATGACTTCAGTATTTGTGTTCATATCTGGAACTAGCCTGATTGTTCCCTGACCCCGGTGACCTTTTAGTTACCCAGTCGCTCCCTCGTTGATGCCTGATTGGTTTATCCTTAAACCCTGTCCTCTTCATGTTGAACCCTTCCCCCTCCTGCAGCTTTAACAGTAACTACATCTCATTAATCAGAGTGAACACCTTCCTGGTTATGTAACATTAATGTGGCTATAAAAAGCCTGTGTTCCTGTCTGCTGCTCACTGCTGTCCGACTGCCTCATCTGTTGATGTTTGGTCATTAAGGACAACATCCACCCGCCTCCCTCTGCTCTATTTCAACCCGTGACCCTCTTCATGTTCACATCCCTGCATTGGATTATTTACCAGAAAAGCCCATTTTTCTTCACAATACTGACACTTTCTATTATCTACAGATGCATCTGTTTGTAGTCAGGCAGTTTGAAGTCTGGCTCTAACGGGCAATTGGCATACCATCTGTGAGGACAAAGCCTTTAATCAGCTCTAAGTCCACAGACCACTCCAGAAAAGGTCCTTAAGAGCTTAAAAAGCAGCACACTTTCACACACAGCAGTCAGACATCAGCTGTGAGGGATATTTTCAGCAATGTTGGGGGATAATTACCGGCTGATGGACAGTTTTGGTCTGATTGGTGATCTTAGTGACAGCGTATCCTCGCTGCCATCATTAGTGGTGTTGTTATGAGAATAATTCAGTCCAGAGGCTGTAATGAGACTAAACTCTTCAGGAGTGTGTACAGACTAAGCATGAGATGGCACTTTAAGTCAAAAAAAAAACAGACGTGCTGCTACGAAGAGGAAGAATTACAGCCTCACAGAAACGCTGTTGACACGTCTATTTTCATAAAGCAGTGACATGATAACAAAAACCAGCGTCCAGCCATTGAACGCATGGAAATGTTCTCAGATTTCAGTTTTAGTTTAATATTAAAACCTTTTTTTTTTTAAATACAAAAAATATTTCATAAAGTAAGAAAAAATGTGAACAACGTGGGAATATTTCACTAAAAAAAAAAACAACAACAACGAAAAAATACACAAAGGCCAAAAGGATTGAACTAAATTGTTAATCTCTTCATGATTTTCTTTTACATTAAACAATTTTAAAAAATTTTAAGTTGTAAATTTTTGCATCTAGCAATATATTTATAGGTTTGAGTGTAAAAATGTTTGTTTAAAGATTGTTTTTTGCATTAAGTAACATCTTTTTGTGTTGCATAAAATACTTCTTATACATACATTTTATGTACTGTGTTTAAGTTTCTGTAAAAAAAAAAAAAAGTTTGTTTGAATGAAATAGTTTTCCATTTTTTGGAATTGTTTTTGTTCCCTATGATATTACTGTACAAAAATATTTTTTTCTTTTAAATTACTTTTTTAGTTTAATAAAATAATTTTGATTTTTATTAATTAACATTTATTAATGTTTTTCCATTAAGGTATTTTGCATTTATTTTGATTAAATTTTCTTGAAATTTTTTATTTAATTCTATAATATATTGTTTTTGGTTCGTTTCTGTTTTCATTTTACTTTTTTGTAATTTTGAAATATTTAAGTGTCGCAAGTGTTTTTCTGTTTTGTACAACGTTCTTCAGTTTTATTAGTTACTTTGTTTTTGAGTTTTATCAATATTTTGCATTTAGTAGAATGTTCCTTGTGTTTCCATCAAACGTGTGTTTGATAAAACATTTTTTAAGGTGCAAAGAGAAATGTCATTGAAAATATTTTTGTGTTTTGTGAGTTGTTCTTGCATGTTTTAAATTATATTGACATAATTAAATGCGTAGTGAAATATTTTCGTGTTCAGGAAATGTTTTTCAAGTTGACCTCCAGGGCCACCATACGGCCAGTTAAAACTACCTACAGGAGCTTTAAATGTACATCAGTCCTCTTCTTCACCTGCAGACTGAACCTTCTCACACCTGTATGGGATTAACTCAACTCTATTTCTAACATGCGTTGAAAGAACCAAAACTTTGACAGAGAAAATAACATGTTTGTGACACATTCAGGTGAAAATTGTTGATTTCTGACACAAACATATTCCTGTACGGACCCAGTGAAGCTAATCTCACTGGCAGCACTCTGCAGCAGCCTGTTAAAATTAGCTCTCCCCCTGTGTGTTTGTGTGTGTGTGTTCCTCTGAATCTGCGCCTGCACACACTTCCGTGTTGTGTGTGTGTGTCACAGGAAGCTCTGTAGTAATGTGTGGGAGTTAATCTGCCTGTCTGCTGTTTACCTACAGGTATGTTCTCCTGTCCGCGCCTCTCTCACGTCCTTAGTGTGTTTTTGTTCGGTCTGTTCGGACGTTAGCGAGCCGTTAGCTTCCGCTGCTAACTCCTCTGATCTGTGTAACGTTCACGGTTTGTACGTTAGTGTCACAGCGGACAGCTTTAGCCCGTTAATGAGGCTTTGTATCTCTGTGCTCCGACACACACAGAGTCCTGTCAGCTCGTGAGCAGGTAAAAAAAAAAACGTGTAACAGTGTCTTCATTCCGATGCCAGGTGAAGTCAGACAGCAGGAGAAGCTACATGGAGGCTAACTAACGCAGGACCAATCGGTGCTCAGCATACAGGAGGAACTGCGGTACATTAGCACCAGGATGCCAGCCGGTAAGCTGTGTGTGTGAGAGAGAGAGAGTGTGTGAGAGTGACAGCGGATGTGTTGACATGCTGAAGAAATTACACAACACGTTAAGAATGCAAATGTTGCATCAAATGTCAAAGTTAAGGCTAATTATAAGAGTTACAGAAGTACAGTGGTGCGTTCAAAGTCCTCTCTGTAGACTTATTAATCAGTTATTTGAGTTGAATTGAGTTCAGTCATTTGGTCCTTTAAGTCTATGGAAATACTATATATATATATTTGTGTGTGTGGGGTTTTTTTGTGGTTTTTTAAAACGGATTTATCCAAACATTACAAACTGAAATCAGCAAGTTTTTGAAACTTTTTATTCCAGTGTGTGTGTGTGACATCAACACCAATATGGAAGCTGTGTGTGTGTGAGAGACAGTGACAGCAGCTGCGTGCTGCAGAAATGACACAACACATTAAGAATGCAAGTGTTGCATTCAGGGTCAGCCAGGTTATAACACGGTCATGAGGAGTTTAATAAGCGCAGTGGTGCGTTCACTGTCTCCTCCTTCAGTTGTATAAGTTGCTTGTCATGGGGGTCCTTTTTTAGGTAGTTTATGTTTTTGTTTTGACAGGCTCCAAAACACAAAATGTCAAGATATTTTAACTAAATTCAAGAAAAACAAACTTTAACCAAAATGTTCTAAACTTTTTATTCCAAAATGTGTTTCTGCAGAGATCTGTGTTCGATGCCAGCTGATGAGCTGTGTGTGCATGCTGCAGAAGTGACACAACACATCAAGAATGCAAGTGTTGCATTCAGGGTCAGCCTGGTTATAACACGGTCACAAGGGCTGAAAGTTAATAAGCACAGTGGTGCATTCACTGACACTTGGATTTGGTGTTTCTTGTGTCCCAGTTGTTGATTTTACATGCTGCTGTGTTTAGACGCCGGCTGTGTGATTTAATGTGTAAGCACAAAGAAATCCAAGAGTCTTTGACCCTCAGAGTCCCAGAACTGGTTTGGTCATGAAGCTCCAAAGTTCATGCCAAGATAAACTTCACCTTGTTTTGTTTTGTACAGAAGCACAAAGAGGAGTTTTGGATTGGAAAACAAACTCTGAAATACACTTAAAGAGAGGGTACTCTGCTTTCCCACATTTTGAACATGGATTTAAAGTACCAAAGTATCATCACCTCACAGGTCTCAAACATCAAGGTCTCTCCATGACAGGCCTTCAGGTCAGACTGGCCAATCAGAGAGAAGGGGTTATGAAGCAGGGAGCCTTAAAGGGACGGCAGCTAAATAACGGTTGAAGTAAGGGTTTTCTAAAACAACAGTTTGAGAAAAGTAGGGATTTTTTTTTTTAGCTTTAAATCACGTAAAGATTCTACTGGGGCACCAGAAGGAGACTTAAAAAATAAGCACAATACCCCTCTTTAAGTTACTGATCATTGGACTTTTTTGCAGGAAGGTGCAGGATTTTGTTTTTCTTGCAGCTGAAGCGTTGGCTTTGGTCATGTTGTGGCTGCAGTGTTTACATTAAACCTCAGTGAGAGGATCAGTTTAGGGTGATTTTTACTTCTACGTGCAGTAACATCAGATTTATTGCTAACAAGGCCTCTGTGAGTCAACAAACCCATCTCAGCGCTGTGTTTATGGTCACCTGTTGAAGAGGCTGTTTATGAATGACTGATTGATCTGGTCTCATTAAACCTGAGCTGCTGGTCCTGACCCACAGCGTGACTCTGGAGCAGCTACGACTCAAAGTCCTCGCAGGAAGTAAAGGCCAGCGTTAAGCTTCCTGGTTCCAGACGCTGACTGTGCAGCAGCTTGTTAACTTTTATGATAAATGCGTTATCGTCTGCAGCTCCTGAAGTGATTGGACGTCAGCTGCTTTAGGGGAAGTGTGCTGGAAAGAGGAACACAGTGAGCTGGATGAACTCTGCAGAGAGCGCACAGAGTTTCCTGATTCGGTTATTTTTCACGACTTCAGAGGCTGAGACGATCTCGCTCGCTGCTGGAGGCGGCTTTTTCCAACCAAAACACTCGTCATGTTTTTAAGTACGTCAATGAAACGTTCAGTCAAACTTGTGTTTGAGTCTAAGAGTCTCGAACAGCAGCTCTGAATGGAGAAGTGGAACCAACAGTGACTCACACGGATCCTCAGTGTGTGCTACAAGTGAACACTCTGCAGTGATGCTGAACCCTAGAAGGTGGCGACGATAGAAGAGGCCGTCTGTTCTAGTGATAGACCGATATGCTTTTTTCCAGGCCCGATACCGATTATTAGCCGTGAAGGAGGCCGATAACTGATATTTGCAGCTGATATTCATTTGCAGTAAAAGTGAATAAATTGACATCAACATTTTGAATAATACAAACTCTGATCCTTAACTTTGTTTAAATGCCTTTCAGCACATGTTTATTTAACATTTTCCAGGCTCAGCAGCATGTCTTCTAAAGGTCAATAAACATTTAAACTAATAAATAGCTCCCTTAAGTTTTCTACAGTATATAAACTGTTTCAAAATTTCAATACAACTAAAATCTTTATCTCTTTTTTTTTAACTTCAAACAATAACAATAACAATATCATTTTCAAGAGCCAAGCAAGCTGTGAAAGTTATAATAAGTTCATAGACTGGGAGATAGTCACGATGCTAATTGCGTTAGCCGGTCAATGGGATTTTCCATTCATGTTAGCATTACGCTAGCGGACTTTCGCTAACCGAAGCAAAATAGTTAAGAATAGCTTTCCTTTGCTAAGTTTTGAAGTGACCTATTATCGGCCGTCGTATTAAAAAAAAGGCCGATGCTGATACGGGTCAAAATGACAAATATATGCGCCGATAATCGGCCTGGACGATAATCGGTCTATCCCTAGTCTGTTCCCACCATGGAGCTGTTTTTCACTCCAAACGGACGAACAATGAGCCTAAAGGAACCATGTGGTCCTGGGGGATGTTTTAACAGGAACCTGTGGTTTGAGCGCAGCTTCTGTCTCCAGAGCTCGTCTCCTTCTATGGCGTCATCTTTGAAGTATGGCCTTCACCTGTTTCCTTCTGCCCTCTGCTGGTCTGGAGGTGTAGTGCAGTTGCTGTTATCGCCTCTCCAAACACCCCTGGATTGATTTGCATCATCTTCAGCTGGTCCACAGGAACCATGAGGCTCCTGGAGCTTTAGGTTTAATGCAGAAACAATCTGAACACGGATGTGTTTTATCCCTCTGAACCAATCAGAGTCACTCTACGTGGATTTAAAGCTAAAGAAGCCTAAAGGTGGAGAAGCAGAGGAACAGGACCGAGCTGTGTGTTCCTGTTTCATTATCAGACGTGTCTGAAGTGTGAATAGTCGCACGAACCCACAGGAGCAAAGGAACGCAGCAGATAGATTTGCTCTTGTTGCAGCATCACAGCTGTTTGCTCTGGAACTTCTCCAGGGGCCGTAAAAACCCCGAGCTGAGCTGATCAGACGCTGTGAATCCTGTCCTGACTTTAACCTCTGTAAATATGACACGGCAGGTCGAGGATGGAGTAAATAAACAAGTTATTCAGCCGCAGAGCGTGTGTGTGTGTGTGTGTGAGACACAGCGCTTCTATTTCAGGAGACTTGGACTCTCTGCGCCCTCGTCTCTCTCGCCCCCTTCAGCAGCTGCTCTGACAGGTAACCAGCTGCTGTTTACCGTAGTTTACCCGTTTACCGTCTGTGGCCCCGAACGTCCCCTCCGCTCGCCGCCTGCGTGTGTTTCTGCTGCTGTTTCAGACTGCTGATGTGTGGCTCTGCAGGAGGCGTCTGCAGACTCAAGGACTCTGCAGCCCTGCAGGCCTCCCGTCTGCGCTGTAATTACTCCCAGTGGTAAACTGCTGATTACATTAGCGGTAATGTGACACCTTCAGCATCGATCCCTGATGAGCCACTGCGACAGAAAGGCCCACTCTCTCTCTCTCTCTCTCTCTCTCTCTGCGTGTGTGTGTGTGTGTGTGTGCATATCTTAGCGAGGTGGACACTCATGCTGAGAAATGAGTGATTGTTCTAGATTTTGTGAGGCGTTTGGAAAAGTTTTAAATCTTTGATTTGTTTGCTTTTTTCCGTTAGTCGAGTAAAGTCCACTTTAGTCTGCCTTACCTCAGTCGACCCAGAGTCAGAGTATTATGGTCTGCCTGTTAGGGCTGAGAGTCACTGAGTCATGTATGAAATAGTCCAGCAGGATGGGCCGTTAATGTGGCACCATCGCAACTCACATAGCGGGGTCCACTGCGTCCCCTTTTCACTCTCAGTTCCAGTCCTGGTCAGGTCTGGGTCAAGGTGCAGCAGAGACTCAGGAAACAAAGTGATGGAGGTGGATCTGCTCTGTTCCTTTATGGAACGGAGCAGATCCACCATCGGGGCGGCCGGTGTGAGGAGACGGATGAGAGTGCACACGCAGTCAACCCACAACAGAGCGGAGCCTAAACAGAAGCAGATCTGGTGTATTGATACAAGAGAAGTAAACATGACGAACACTCTGCATGTTTTACAACAAAGTAAAGAATCCGTGTGATGATGCGTGGAGCTGTGGTACATTCAGGATGAGCTTTCTCTCTTTCTGCTCGACCCTTTGAAGCTGTCGTGGTGTTTCCGTCAAAGCGCAGCAGACTGAGACATATTTGATCTCCAAACCAGGACGAACGCTCGCTTGTGTCATGAGGTGGAAGCCGAGCGGTATCACTGTCGTCGGATGAATAATAGAAACGTTGCGGCGTTCTGTTTTTTGCTGCTGCATGTTTTTGAAAACCAAGGTGAGCGACTGAGGAGGTACCGTCTAATCTGATGCAGCACAGAGCCGCGGTGACTTGGCGTTTAGTGCCGCTGCTATTAATAATCCACACTGATTTACTCTGCGTGTGTGTGTGTGTGTGTGTGTGTGTGTGCTGCTCCACTTCGTAGCCCTCTCTCCTGGGTCTGTTGTGGTCTAGAGGCTCTCATTATCCTCAAAGTGTTAACCACCTCAATTAAGTCATTATGTAGGACAGAGCGGCTGTCTCTGCAGTCACTCCGTGCTGCTGCTGCTGCTGCTCCTTCAGACTGAACCAGCCCCCAGACGAGCTGCAGACTCGCACCAACAAATGGGTGCATGGGGGGGGGGGGGGTGCCTTCAGGGAAATACTTTCCTCTTTATTGTGATGAGACGTTTGCGTTCCCCTCGTCTGGCAGGAAGCAATCATCCAGCAGAGAGGAGCTGTTATTCTACACGTCTGTCCTGAAAGTGCTCCCCAGCTTCCTGAGGGGACGCTCGGTCTGCACCGTCTTATTATTCGCTCCTCTTACACCTCTGACAGCACACGGCTCCACTTCATTCTTCTTATTGTCATTTATATAACTGACGAATGCTCTGGATTCATGAGCCCGTCCTGACGGCTCCGCTGGTGAGACCTCAGCCTCCCAGCATGCACCGGTCTCCCAGGTGAAAGGGGAGCGACGGGGAGGCAGAATGAATCAAAGTGGATCAAACCCGAGCGGTGGTGTTGTGTAGGGGGTTTTTATGTGTGTGTGCGCGCAGTCCTCTTAGCGCGGTTCCTCCCTCAGCTGTTGGCTGTGATTTGTATGCACAGTGGAAGACGGTTTGTTCTGCAAAGGAGGATTTGGCCTAAATATAACTTCAAAGGAGAAGCGCCTCCCTCTGAATCCTCCGCCGGTCGCATCTTTGCAGAGAGGGAAGCTTTTATCTGTGCTTGTTGTGTGACGCTCGGCTCTGCTCCTCTGGAAGGATTTCACTGTTTCCTGCTGTAGCTGGGTGTTTGCTTGTGTCTCTATCTGCTGCAGACAGGTGCAGGTGAACAGCTCCTGCATGTGAAATCATCTGAGCAGGAATAAACGGGTTTATTCAGACCGTACCTAAAAACATGACAACCAACCGACGCTGAAAATGACAAACCAGCTCATCATTTAAACCTTAAAGAGCGGGTACTCTGCTCTCCCATACTGTGACATGGATTTAAAGGACCAACCCTGGATGTTCAGACTGAGCGTGTGCAGATTCTCAAACCTCTACATGGTCATATGTTGAAGTAATCCCTGAATCTGTCTGTAAACTAGTCAGAATGCTCCGTTCTTAATGACACAATGGAGGGGCGGGGCCTCAAACACCAAGACTTGGTGAGGATTTTGTGTGTTGGTGTATAATCCGAGTTCAGGCATTTCAAGTCTTGAACTTTTACTCCGCCCACTTTGCAAACAGAAAACGCCCCTTATACCCAACACTCCTTGAACTAGCATGCTACATTAGCATTAGCAACAACAGCTGCTGGTTGAATAAATTTTTAAAAAAGGGTTAAAATTCATTATTTGGATGTTTCACTGTGATTCAAAATCGTAGGAAGCAGGAAAAGCAATTCTGACATCCTCAAACATACATGTTTGCATCATCATGTTTAGGTGAGGTTGATGGCCACATGACATCTCCTGGAGACGCTCTGCAGGACTGTTTCATGCAGCATCTCTGCTTCCTGTCTTGTGGCAGACTGATAGAGTATGTTATGTGTTTCCCTATTAACTACAGCTCCCATAATGCTCTGCATCTTAGCTCTTTTCCTGGAGCTACTTCATCAGAATCAACATGCACAGAGTGCACGTTTGGTCTGAATGTCCCGGCTCCTCTTCAGTGTGTCATGTGTTTGTTTTTAGAGCATATGTGACGGACACAGTGGCAGTCCACACACTGCCTGTGTGTGTGTGTGTGTGTGTGTGTGTGTAACCCCCCGGCCCTGCAGTCTGGCCTTTTTTGGATGTGTGATGATGTTTGTCAGAGTCTGTGGAAAGAATGTGTGAACACGCCAACCGGAGGACTTCCCTCCTGCAGGATGAAAACACAGAGCTCCTCTGGGAGCTGAATCTGATTCTGTAACTTGATAAAGAAAGACAGAATGATGAAACTGAACTAACAGTCGGAAAAACAAATGTCAAAAGCCCTCCATCCAGTCCCTGGAATGGATCAACTATCAGCCACAACATCTCTGTGTGCATGTGAAAGACAGTCTAAGAAACGTCCTCCAGTTCAAGGTCAAATGCCCCAAATATGCTTGCTCCTGAATGAAGTGACTGATTTCCTCTTTGTTTATGGAAAGTTTAGCTCTGCAGTCACAGGATCTGTTGGTCGTGGTGCCTTTAAATAGAGGAGAGATCAAGTGGAAGCTTTGAGTTCATGAGTTGTGACAGATTGACGAGCCTTTACGTCAAAAAGTTTTCTTCCTAATGTGAAAATATTGTAGATGAAGATGTTAAAAAAGCGTCACAACAGCATTTTTGGGTCATGTAACAGGATTATAGTGATGTTATTGTCAGAGCGCTAACTCGGCTAGCTATTTCAAACATGCTAAAATGCTAAAGCTAACGCCTCATGCATCTATCGCCTTTTCCCGTTTGGTAACCAGTTGAACGCCAAGCGTTCCCAGTACACAACTTCATGTCTCTACGAGTGTGGCTAACACTAGCAGAGCTAGCACCACCACTTCTGATGAAGGGATCAGTCTTAAAGGGGGGTACACACATAAGGATTTTCTAAATATGAAGCGATGCACCCCACACACGAGGATCAAAAATCAGGCAGTGGCAGAAAACACACAAATAGGAGTGAAATATTTATTCCGTGCAGAATTTACAGCTCACAGGAAGTCGTCGTAAACACTGCAGGGATTCAAGTTCCACACACACTGACTGGACCGCACCGCCTGATTTTAATCCATCCAAATTTTACGAGATTGACGTAATTTTAACGGTCAATTAATCGATCATTAATTAATCATGCTCGTCACTAATGCAAACACGCAGCTAAAGCGAGCACACACACACACACAACCGCTGAGTCTACCTTGGATGTTACACAAGCATCGAGGCCTGCAGACACACACACACACACACACACACACACGTCCCCCAGTAAATCTGCATAATTACACTCCAATCAGGATGATTAAAACATATGCATACACAAATACAAACCCCCAGAATCCCACTGTGTCTGTGCATGTATGGGTTAGTGTGTGTGTGTGTGTGTGTGTGTGTGTGTGTGTGGGGATCGGTTCTAAGTGGTTCTTGTAGCCGTCCGGACTCGGCTCTGCAGCTTCACCTGCAGCCTGCAGTCGAGCTGCTGCTGCTGCTGCTGCTGCTGCCGACGAGGGAAAACACAAACACTGCAAGGTCAGAGATGAGAGACAGTGTGTGAGGGGGGAGAGAGAGAGAGAGAGAGAGTGAGGGACAGTGCTTGTGAGGGGGGAGAGAGGGTAGATACAAACAGAGAGAGAGAGAGAGAGGCGTCGAGGTCCACCTGGCAGGCCGTCCTCCACTTCGCCTTCAACGAGATGGATTCAGAGTCTGGTAGGGCGCTGTTTTTTAATCTGTGGCTCACCTTGTGTTTGTTGGTGCGCGGCCTTGCTTTACCCTGCTGTGTGTGTGTGTGTGTGTGTGTGAGAGAGACAGTGACAGAGTATGAGATGCTAACACAGTCCAGGTCTGTGTGTCTGTGAACAAGCCTGCGCGGTGGCGGCCATTGATCTGCTCTCTATCTGAACCCACTGGACCTGATCGTCCAATCAGCAGCCTGGTTCTGCTTGATTGACTCTCCTTGGGTCCAATCAGGGACGCAGCATGGATTTTTGTGCTGTCACAGCATGTGAGGGCTGGGCCACAGCATGGTGCTGCTGATGTGAGGCTCAGGCTCTTGTTTTGGATGAACTGGTTCAGATGTTCAACTCTTTTATCTCCACTCAGGACGTATGAGCTCACCGTCACATCGCTCATGGATTCAGACCATTCAGGATCTCAAGAAGGGAAAACGCCCAGATGTGCTCTGTTTTGTCTTGAAGTTTGCAGTAAAGGTTTTTCTTTTATTTTCTTTAAAACAGAAATCTACTTCCAAGACTGTTGGGCTCAAATCTGCGCCCTAATCAATGAAGTCGTCATCAGACGTTAAATCCAGTTTGAGTCCACTGTCCACGTCTTAAGAATGTTTAACGATTCGCGCTGTTTGACTCTTGTTTACTCTGTGGGACCTTTGGCATGTGTGGAAAACACATTTCATTTCTAAGGCCCATAAACAGAGAATCATTGCTGCAGGCTGCAGACGGTTTGTATCCATGTATTTCTGTGCTGCTGGGGTCATGGGCACAGTGATCTGTGACGGTTTTTGAACACGGGAAATGGACATAAATCACACTGTTTTTGGAGGGATGGATTTTATTATTATTGATCTCATCTTTTGTTATCCCATGTAATATTTTGTGGGCACCCACTCACGTGGAAATTGATTTAAGGTGGAACGGAACTTACCTGAGGGGAAGAAATAAAAGGTGAGAATTCCTCGGATTTTTTCGTGTCTGGACGGCAGCTGACACGGACGCGTCCTCTTATGTTTAGGGAAATCGTGTTCAGGATTATCCAGACTTCAGGTTATTGTCTTTTGGGTTTCCGGACTGAGTATTTTATTTTCTGTTTGTTGATGGTTGGGAACAGCCCGCACAGTCTTAAACCAACAGAGTCCAATCCAGTTCATATAGAGTCTGGGTTTTTCACAAACCAAAACAGTGCAATCCAGTTCTCACAGCCACAAAGGAAAGGCAACTTAAAACTCCGCTCCAGAAGCGCTGAATAGTGTATACAGTTCAAATACAGGAAATATTTACCATATATATACACTGTGTTTATGTGCACCTGGTACTCATGGTACCACAGGTCAGTCAGTCAGGGGTCTGTAGTCAGTTGGGTTTGCGGTGTTGGACTTAGCTCCTCTGGGACGGGAAACTCCGACTGGGTAATACAAATCCACCGGATCATTCCACCTCCTGACACGAACTTCGGAGACTATTTGGTGCAATAACGTGGACTTTTTATCACGATCGGATCCCAGGTCACCCTTCACTGACCTCCAGACTAGCTGCTCTGAGAGACTCTCAAAGACTTCCCACAGATAAGTTTCACACTGCGCAGGTTTGTTGGGTCATTGTGATTGGATGATCACATGATTGTGGGAGTTAACAATGAGGAGCATGAATGAACTCTTTGACAAACTGGAGCCAACTTTTCTTACATCTATGGGTCAGAAATGGCGTCTCAGAGTTCGACCAGAGACCTTCAGCGTTTCGCTCCACTCACTGTACATCATCCCTTACGTAACGCTCACTCTGCCTGCTCTCTGCCTGCTCTCTGCCTGCTCTCTGCCTGCTCTCTGCCTGCTCTCTGCCTGCTCTCTGCCTGCTCCCTGCCTGCTCTCTGCCTGCTCTCTGCCTGCTCCCTGCCTGCTCTCTGCCTGCTCTCTGCCTGCTCTCTGCCTGCTCTCTGCCTGCTCTCTGCCTGTCGGATACTTAGACATCACACTGAAGACTCTCCTCAGCAGGCAGAGTCTTGCACACAGTGTTCACAGGTGAATCTGTGCATGAAGGAGCGTGAGAGGCCGCTCTCTGGGTTTGGCCGGTTTGCAGTCGTCCTTGAGCCTCAGGCCAACAGATGTTTGATTGGCGGCTGCACTTAAGGACCAGAGGTCATCTGTTGTCTTTCATGCTCAGTTAAATCTCTCCCATCATACCCTGCGAGTTTAGCTGGTTTCTAGTTGCAGATCACCAAAAAAAGAAGTGCTTCCTGTGCGGTGGTTCCGTTTGATGTGAGGGATCAGGTCGTCCCACCCTGATGGTAAACAAAGAAGACAAAGAGCTGACTTCCATCAGAGGCTAATGTCTCTGCTGCTGTTTCTGACTCTGACATGATCTGTGTTAAAGCTTCTCTGTCAGATAGTTTTCACACCGTCTGTCTCACCTGTTAAAGATTCTCTGTCTGAGGGAAACGGCGTTGGAGTCGCTGTGAAATGAAGTGAGTCTAACTTCTCTAAAAAAGCAGAGCAGAAGTTTGTGTCCCTGCAACACCGGAGATGTGATCAGCGGGTGAAATTGGGGCCGAGCTCGAGGGGAAAATGAGCATTTTGGTCGGTGCAGATGGGATCAGAATTAAGTGGCTGAAGTTATAATTACAATTAACCTACTTTCTGATGATAAACTGTCCAAATGGGGCTCTTCACTCAGACTGACCTTTAAAGTGGAAGTGTTTCTAAATAGACCAAGCTTTGTTCACTTTGTGGAGAGGGTAAAGAGGACAAAGTCCAAGAAGATAAAGTTTAACTTGCTGAAGTCTATTTTTAGCTTCGAAGAGGAGGACAAACATAAGAATACAGTAACTGTAGACGTGTTTTTTTGGAGCAGGGATGAGACGTAACCACACAGATGTAACCATAGACTGAGAGGACAGCGTGCCTCTGCCTTTTTCTGTTTTGCAGACAAAAAAAAAAACCCTGTCAAGGACGCCGCCATTGTGCAGCCTGAGTGTGCGTGGTACATAATCTGAGTGGAAGTGGGTGACAAAAACAATATTTTTTTTTTTTATGTCAACAGTCTAATCTCGTATAAACTCTCTTTCATAACATATCTTACCACTCCTGAAAAAACTACACAAGAATGGCAGCTGTCAATCATCATTAAACGAGACGTAAAACCCCGTTTTAACCTCTAATAACTAATGAAAAAGAAACTATTCAGAAAAAAGAGGACCTGAACACAAAGCAGCCCAATAATATCTGACTCTCACCACAGCATACGGATTATAGAAATGTTTCTACGGGGTGTGTTCATTTTTTAAAGTTTGAACACAGCCCATCTGGAATGAATACAGAGGCAGAGTTTTTGACCTATACTGCAGTCAGCCACCAGGGGGAGCAGTTTGACCTCAATTTGAGCTGAGCAAGATGACGTCTTTTTTTTTTTTTTTTTTCCCCACAGTCTATGGCTGTAACAACATGAACACGCCAGACGACATGGATGTATTGTAACAACACACTGACGTTTTGCACCAACACAGGCGTTATGTAGTGTAATGAAAAAGACGTAACGAGATGGATGTAACGTCGTAACACACAGATGGAATGACACAGACACTACAACATGAATGTAATGGAACGAAACAGATGTTACGAAAAAACGTAATGAAACAGACGTAATGAAACAGGTAATGAAACAGGTAATGAAACAGACGTAACGAAACAGACGTAACGAAACAGACGTAACGAAACAGACGTAACGAAACAGGTAATGAAACAGACGTAACGAAACAGACGTAACGAAACAGACGTAACGAAACAGACGTAACGAAACAGGTAATGAAACAGACGTAATGAAACAGCCGAATGAAACAGACGTGACGAAACAGACGTAACGAAACAGGTAATGAAACAGACGTAACGAAACAGACGTAACGAAACAGACGTAACGAAACATACGTAACGAAACAGACGTAACGAAACAGACGTAACGAAACAGGTAATGAAACAGACGTAATGAAACAGACGTAATGAAACAGACGTAATGAAACACGTAATGAAACAGACGTAACGAAACAGGTAATGAAACAGACGTAATGAAACAGGTAATGAAACACGTAATGAAACAGACGTAACGAAACAGACGTAACGAAACAGATGTAATGAAACAGGTAATGAAACAGGTAATGAAACAGGTAATGAAACAGACGTAACGAAACAGGTAATGAAACAGACGTAACGAAACAGGTAATGAAACAGACGTAATGAAACAGACGTAATGAAACAGACGTAATGAAACACGTAATGAAACAGACATAACGAAACAGACGTAATGAAACAGGTAATGAAACAGGTAATGAAACAGGTAATGAAACAGGTAATGAAACAGACGTAATGAAACACGTAATGAAACAGACGTAACGAAACAGACGTAATGAAACAGGTAATGAAACAGGTAATGAAACAGGTAATGAAACAGACGTAATGAAACAGACGTAACGAAACAGACGTAACGAAACAGGTAATGAAACAGACGTAACGAAACAGACGTAACGAAACAGGTAACGAAACAGACGTAACGAAACAGACGTAACGAAACAGACGTAACGAAACAGGTAACGAAACAGACCTAACGAAACAGACGTAACGAAACAGACGTAACGAAACAGACGTAACGAAACAGGTAACGAAACAGACGTAACGAAACAGACGTAACGAAACAGACGTAACGAAACAGACGTAACGAAACAGGTAACGAAACAGACGTAACGAAACAGACGTAACGAAACAGACGTAACGAAACAGACGTAACGAAACAGGTAATGAAACAGACGTAATGAAACAGACGTAACGAAACAGACGTAACGAAACAGGTAACGAAACAGACGTAACGAAACAGACGTAACGAAACAGACGTAACGAAACAGGTAATGAAACAGACGTAATGAAACAGACGTAACGAAACAGACGTAACGAAACAGGTAATGAAACAGACGTAATGAAACAGACGTAACGAAACAGACGTAACGAAACAGACGTAACGAAACAGGTAACGAAACAGACGTAACAAAACAGACGTAACGAAACAGGTAATGAAACAGACGTAATGAAACAGACGTAACGAAACAGACGTAACGAAACAGACGTAACGAAACAGGTAATGAAACAGACGTAATGAAACAGCCGAATGAAACAGACGTGACGAAACAGACGTAACGAAACAGGTAACGAAACAGACGTAACGAAACAGACGTAACGAAACAGACGTAATGAAACAGACGTAATGAAACACGTAATGAAACAGACGTAACGAAACAGACGTAATGAAACAGGTAATGAAACAGACGTAACGAAACAGACGTAATGAAACACGTAATGAAACAGACGTAACGAAACAGGTAATGAAACAGACGTAACGAAACATACGTAACGAAACATACGTAACGAAACAGACGTAACGAAACAGACGTAACGAAACAGGTAATGAAACAGACGTAACGAAACAGACGTAACGAAACACGTAATGAAACAGACGTAACGAAACAGACGTAATGAAACAGACGTAACAAAACATACGTAACGAAACATACGTAACGAAACAGACGTAACGAAACAGACGTAACGAAACAGGTAATGAAACAGACGTAACGAAACAGACGTAATGAAACACGTAATGAAACAGACGTAACGAAACAGGTAATGAAACAGACGTAATGAAACAGGTAATGAAACACGTAATGAAACAGACGTAACGAAACAGACGTAACGAAACAGACGTAACGAAACAGACGTAACGAAACAGGTAATGAAACAGGTAATGAAACAGACGTAACGAAACAGGTAATGAAACAGACGTAACGAAACAGGTAATGAAACAGACGTAATGAAACAGACGTAATGAAACACGTAATGAAACAGACGTAACGAAACAGACGTAATGAAACAGGTAATGAAACAGGTAATGAAACAGGTAATGAAACAGACCTAAGGAAACAGACGTAAAGAAACAGACGTAATGAAACAGGTAATGAAACAGGTAATGAAACAGACGTAATGAAACACGTAATGAAACAGACGTAACGAAACAGACGTAACGAAACAGGTAATGAAACAGGTAATGAAACAGGTAATGAAACAGACCTAAGGAAACAGACGTAAAGAAACAGACGTAATGAAACAGGTAATGAAACAGGTAATGAAACAGGTAATGAAACAGACGTAATGAAACAGACGTAACGAAACAGACGTAACGAAACAGGTAATGAAACAGACGTAACGAAACAGACGTAACGAAACAGACGTAATGAAACAGACGTAATGAAATAAGTAATGAAACAGATGTAACGAAAGAGACGTAACGAAACAGGTTATGAAACAGACGTAACGAAACAGACGTAACGAAACAGACGTAACGAAACAGACGTAACGAAACAGGTAATGAAACAGACGTAATGAAACAGACGTAATGAAACACGTAATGAAACAGACGTAACGAAACAGACGTAAAGAAACAGACGTAATGAAACAGACGTAACGAAACAGACGTTACGAAACAGACGTAACGAAACAGGTAATGAAACAGACGTAATGAAACAGACGTAATGAAACACGTAATGAAACAGACGTAACGAAACAGACGTAACGAAACAGACGTAATGAAACACGTAATGAAACAGACGTAACGAAACAGACGTAATGAAACAGACGTAATGAAACACGTAATGAAACAGACGTAACGAAACAGACGTAATGAAACAGGTTATGAAACAGACGTAACGAAACAGACGTAACGAAACAGACGTAACGAAACAGACGTAACAAAACAGATGTAATGAAACAGACGTAACAAAACAGATGTAATGAAACAGACGTAACAAAACAGATGTAATGAAACAGCAGGTCCTGAAAGATAAGAAGAACACTCTTTGGACTTAAAGCTCACAGAAAGTTTTTTTTTCTTTTAGATTTACAGGATGAAATGCGTTCCTTGTAGATTCCACAAAATTCTTGATACCGGATTCCGGTTTTCTTACAGCATACTTTGAGTTCAAGGTGAGCGTATTATGGAAAGAAATTATGTTTTGTATAATTTAGGAATAGGAATTAGGAAATTAGGAATCCTTGGCTTCGGTATTGGGCGATCAGATTCCAGTAATAATGAAACAAACTCTACTCTGAGAATGATGTTCTGGCCACTCTTAGGCTTTTCTAACATTGTTTGAATCCAGTGGATCGGTTCTTTCTCACTGATTCTAGCTTTCTGAGTTTTAACAGACCTGAAACCAGGACTGTACCAGTTCCTTCTTACATACCAGGTCATCATGTGACTCTGGTGGTGGAGGTTTTTTGAAGCTGTGTTGGGTTGTAGGTTTAGGATATCTGCTTCACGTAGTTTCATTTAATAAAAGCGCTCTCCACACTCACTCATCCCGTATTTTAAAGAGCGCTTGGTTTCCCCGTCCTCATATTAATAGAATCATTTGAATGTGGGCCCAGTTTCTGTTTCCTCCTCGCTCTTCTGAGCTCAGCAGCTCACTCACTCACTCACTCCTTCTTCTTCTTTCTTTCTTTGACGTCTCCAACTTGAACTGAGAGCCAGACAGCTGGAGCAGCGACTGACTTAAAGGAGAGGAGAGCGTGGCTTTCTCATCTCAGCTTTTTAATTATGAGTATTTGGAATCACAGACTGAACTGAATCAATAAAAGCTGCTCTCAGAGCTGCACAATCACCATCACTCTGGAAAAACGGCGTGTGAGTGTGTGTGAATGGACAGCTTTG
Source organism: Labroides dimidiatus (assembly GCA_030710495.1). NCBI lineage: Eukaryota > Metazoa > Chordata > Actinopteri > Labriformes > Labridae > Labroides > Labroides dimidiatus. Next base: position 31,794,463 of record CM061152.1, read on the forward strand.
TTAAATAATGTGAGTGTGCTCACAGATGCTTTGATTACAAAGCTATTATTGATGACGTATGAATGCAAGGGAAGTGATTATGTCTGATGTTAGGCCCCAGACTAGACTGTAGACTGATGGAGTCAACTGGAACTCTTTGGACAAATGGACCAGCAGGATGCCTGGCATGCCAAAGGCCAGGCTTATGACCAGAAGAATACGATCCCCCTGGTCCATCATGGAGGTGGGACATTCAAGACGTGGGGCTGTTTGTCTGAGGCAGGATCTGGCAATCCTGATTGTTTACCTGGCTTCATGGATTCCAGGACATACCAAAGAGATTTTAAAGAGGAACATGGAAGATAATAATCCCATGCAAACCTCCAACTCAACCAAAGCTTGGTACCAGATCCAGAGACATCCTGGAGTGGCCTCTTCTGTTACCAGATTTAAAGCTAGTTGAAAGTCTTTGGTGGGATTTGGTTGGATCACTGAGCTGGAGGTGTTAGCACGAGAAGGCTGGGCAAGGATTGGGATCCAGAGGTGTTAGAAGCTTGTCAGCATTTACTGAAATATTTGTTCCATCCATCCATCCATCAATCCATCCATCAATCCATCAATCCATCAACCCATCCATCCATCCATCAATCAATCAATCAGTCAATCCATCCATCCATCCATCAATCAATCAATCCATCCATATCCATCCATCCATCCATCCATCCATCCATCAGTCCATATCCATCCATCCATCCATATCCACCAATCTATCCATCAGTCCATATCCATCCATCCATCCATCCATCCATATCCGTCCATCAACCCATCCATCCATCCATCAATCAATCAATCAGTCAATCCATCCATCCATCCATCCATCCATATCCATCCATCCATCCATCCATCCATCCATCCATCCATCCATCCATCCATCAATCCATCAGTTAACCAGTTAATCAGTCAGTCAATCAATCCATCCATCCATCCATATCCATCCATCCATCCATCCATCCATCCATCCATATCCATCCATCCCCATCCATCCATCCATCCATCCATCCATCCATCCATCCATCCATCCATCCATCCATCCATCCATCCATCCATATCCATCCATCCATCCATCCATCCATATCATCCATCCATATCCATCCATCCATCCATATCCATCCATCCATATCCATCCATCCATCCATCCATCCATCCATCCATATCCATCCATCCATCCATCCATCCATCCATCAATGAAGACCAGTGACCTCTGTCCCCAGCCACATCTGCCAGCCCCTTTAGGGAGATACCCAGATGTTACCAGGCCAGGCCACAGATATAACCTCTCCATCGTGTACCAGGTCTACCATGGGGTCTCTTCTCAGATAAACATGTCTGAAACACCTCCCCAGGGCGGAGTCCTCACAAGATGCCCAAACCACCTCCTCTGGCTCCTCTAGATGTGGAGGAGAAGCCTCAGCCACTGGATGTCTGAGCTCTGAACTCTACCTCTGAGGTCAGACCCTGTGGAGAAAGCTCATTTCAGACGCTTGTATTTGCAACCTCGTCTTTCAGTCACTGCCTACAGCTGGTGACCGTAGGTGAAACATTTGTTTTGAGTCATATAAAAGCCCTCATAGTCTTTGAATTTCTGACAAAGTGGTGAAGAGATGACATCACACTAACTAAAAACACCAAAACCAGCAGCGGCCTCCTGGAGTATTTCTGTTTCCTGAGTTTTCAGGTTGCTTTTCAGAACCTCAGGGGGAAAGTATTTACTCTAAAGACCTAATGACTCACGTCTGCTGGTGAAATGGAGGGAAAGCGAGACTGCGGTGCTTCCCAGAATACAGAGTTCCTGGAGTCTCTTTCTTTACCACAGGATTAAGTGATACGCCCTCAGCTGAAGTCCTAATGTGATCAGTTTAATTCAGTCTCCGGCACATGGAGGAGATGTGATAGCTGATAGAGATTCACTCAGAGGCGGCCTTTGATCGGATTCACAAAGGACACGAGGATGAAATTGTGATTGGAGAGCTTCTCTAGAAACACGAGACGTTTGAGCAGAGCGTGACGTAAATCAAGCTCCTGTTAGTTTGGATGAAAATGTGACGAGACTTCTGTCAAATGATGAATCCTGTAATGGCTTTCAATCCTCCCACGTCTCACCTGTTCATGTATTATATGAAGTCCAGCACACACACACACACACACACACACACACACACACCTGTTTAAACATAATAAGGTATTGATCAGACATTGATTGAGCATGCCAAGATCCAGCAAAGCCATAATTAACAATACGGCTCCCTGTGCAGGATATTGATCCCAGGGTTGAAGATTTATGATGCTTATTAAGTTTGCAGTGTTTGTTGATTCTGAGGTTTTTTTTTTATTATATTTTTAATTTTTTTTGGCAGCAGCTTGTCGTCTATTTTCATATTTTTCAGACAGACTGCGTTGAGTTTGATGTTTTCAGTCAGAGATTCACTGAAGGTCAAAGAATAAAGAGCCTCAAGTCCTTCAACACTTGTTGTTTTTAGCAGAATAAATAAATATACATTTAATAAATCAAACTTTTTAAAAATGAACGTTGTCCTCTCAAATCTGCTCACTTCATGCTTTTATTTTGAAATAAAAACTTTGGGTTTTAAACCTGCGTCTGTCGGTTCCTTTTATAACTCTTCATTTAGGACCATGACTGTCCAAAGAGTGAATCATTAACATGCAGCAAGTTAAATTTGGAGCTATGGTTCTGTTCTCGGTGCTCCCTGCCCTTCCAGTGCCTACGTGGAATGCTGAAACGGCAAAAACCTGAAATGAAGAAAGTTTTTCTTTCATTCTTTTTTCGGTTAAAATGTCTTATTGGACTTCAAAACTCAAAAATCCATACTCATATTCAAAGTACAGAAAAATGTCTCACTTTGAGATATTACCGTATTGGCCTGAATATAAGACGTTGTTTTTTGCATTGAAATAAGACTGAAAAAGTGGGGGTCGTCTTACATTCGGGGTCTAGACACTATACCCATTCACAACACTAGATGGCGCCAGATATCTTTAAAGCGAATGCTGAACTTAACTCCCCAGGTCAAAGCGAACCCCTGTCACCAAGAAGAAAAATAATAAATAGCGGTAAGAAAGAAAAGTTAAGAAAATAAGAGAAGAGAGAACAGAAAATGGAGAAACGTAGCGACAATGTGGAGAAAAGTGGGTGGAAGATCAGCCAGGTTAACCGGCAGCTGAGGAGAAGTTATGATGCAAAACTTCAAGATGATGGTGATAAATGAGGCAGAGTGGCTGTGAAATATGGTGTCACAGAGTGTCATGTATAGGGCTGCAACTAAACGATTATTTTCATAATCGATTAATCTATTGATTATTCTCTCGATTAATCGAGTAGTTGTTCGGTCTATAAAATGTCAGAAAATGGTGAAAAGCAACAATGTTTCTTGGAGTCCAAGATGACATCATCAGATGTCTGGTTTGCAAACCAAAGATATTCAAGACTGTCAAAGAGAAACAAAGAAATCAGAAAATATTCACATTTATGAAGCTGAAATTAGAGAATTTGGGCTTCTTTTTCTTAAATAATTACTTCAACCGATTAATCGATTATCAAAATAGTTGATGATTAATTTAGTAATCGATTATGTATGGAGATGGAGAGCTCAAAAAGATTGCCTAAAAAATGCTCACAGTCAGAGAAAAGCTTTCCGTGGTCCTCAGAGCGGCTGCTTCCAAGAGCTCGACAGGAGGGTGTGCGCGTACGTGGACGAGAAACGTAAGGACGGGATGCTCATCAGCAGAGCTGTCATTCAGCTCAAGGCCGTGGAAATAGCCAAAGAGCTAAACATACCCACCGCTGACTTCAAAGCAAGCCTCGGCTGGTGTAAAAGAAAGATGCGGCGTAACGGACTAACGCTGTGACACAATTATCTTCTGTATAAAAATTAGATTTGGTGTTCAAAAAGTCTTTTTTCAAACTTGAGTCTTGAAAACGAGGGGGTCGTCTTATAATGAGGGTCGTCTTATATTCGGGCCAACACGGTATATGCCAAAAAAAGAGAGCTGAATTCCTCGTAACGATGCCCATTTGTCCGAATATTTTTGTTTACTTGTTGTTTTTAATCATTAGCCGTGGTTTCATGTTCAGCTTTTCTTCCTTCTCATTAGAATCATTCTGATTCCTGATCAGAAGTACTTTAAACGGTTTGGATCCATTCTTCAGAAATACCTTGAAACATGACAGATTTTTCTACTCATCAGGACTTTTACATCACTTCTTGATTAACCTTCCAGTGTGAGTGCTGCTGAAGCTAGAGATGAAATATGGCGTCACGAAAAGCAAAATGAATCTGTGATTTTAATCTTGTTGAGAAATAAACAGATAATAAACAGTTTTTGAACATGAATCCTTTGTGCACAAAGACAGCAGGTCCTTCTTGAAGTCTGGATGCTCAGTTTGAACAGATTTTAATGAACTCTTTGTGCTTCTTTGTGCTTCTTTGTGCTCGTGTATTCAGCAGACAGAGAAAGCAGCGTCTGTTTGTGCTCGGTCATCCACAGCAGAGCCTCAGTTTCCACTAAATCTGCTTCCATTCATGGTCATCAGGAGCAGCTTCACGTGTCGCAGACTTGGACCAGAGTCTGATGATTTTAATCTACCTGAGCCTCCGGGCGGCGTGTTAATCAGTGTAAATATGGGACCAATCCGGGGTCTTCACTTCTGACCTTTAGAAGTGAGGACTGTTAAACACTGAGGCCGTTTTTCCATCTAGAGACGGCTGCATGATCCTCACAGGACATTTAGACAGACTGGTTCCACTGTGGAGCAGTTGAGCTTCGTTTGAGGACAATTAATGCTTCATTCAGTTTTCATGTTGTGTGGGTTTTCCCTGGCTCTGAAGAGGCGGAACTGGGTCTTTACTTTCCATTCTCACATGTGCACGTGCGCCGCGCTGTGCGGCTTTAGCATTTCTAATATTCTCACAATCAAAGAAAGGCCAGTCTTACATTTGAAGCCTGTTTTTTTGGGAGAAAACAGAAACATAAAAGCTAACAAAGCTAAACGTGTGCAGATTTTCAAACCTCTACATGTTCATCTGTTGAAGAAATCCCTGAATCTGTAAACCAATCAAAACACTCTGCTCCAAAGACCTGCTCAAATGATGAGGTCATCACATAAAGATCTCTTTACTGGCCTCAAACACCAAGGTTTGACCATAGCTCCGCCCCCAAAAGCCTTCAGATGGCTGGCCAATCAGAGGGAAGGGGGGCTTAAAGAGACAGCAACTAAAACGAGACACTCTGAAGTAAAATGGTTTTCAAAAACAAAAAATAGAGATTTATTTGAGCTGACAGTACGGGGGCACCAGAGGGACAGAATAAAGACTAAAAGAAGACGTTAACATCTCCAAAACTCAGTTAAACCCAGTGTGGGGGTGTAAGTGACGTCTAAATGAGTCCAGATTAAAATCTGCAGGGAGCGAGCTCCAGCCCTGACTGTAACGGGTCTCTCTGCTTCCTGGCGTTCAGACCTGAAGCAGTTTCTGTGTGAGTCAGAGCTCCACAAACTGAACGCTGTATGGTAATTACACGGTCCACTACTTCGGTCCAGAGCTGGATCATCGCCATCGCTCCTCTGCAGCTGCAGTCACGTGACGGACGGTTGGAGAGATCAGCCTGTCCTCTGTCGCTCCTGATGGCTTGAACGCTTGTTTAGGGGCAGAAACCTCACTCTCTGCTTTTGATCCAGCATTTCAGCATCCAACATAAATCCAGGCTTAAATAAACGTCGCCCCATTGAAAGATATTCATGACATCCACAACAGAGGGATAGAAATGGCCCATTTTTGGGTATTAGCCATTTGATCTGAGGAATCAGCTGCTAAAAGGATCAGGATTGAATCCTCACAGTACTCGACAGCCTCTCAGTTTCCCTGCTGTTCTGGTGAAATGGGTTCACCAGGTCCAGGTGCTCTCACGGGTGAAGAAACATCCTATTCTACTGCACTCCCATTCTGAGCCGTCATGGCATTGAAGGCTCTGCAGCCTTTGGATGCTCTTTATGTCGTGGGTGATGTGGCACTGATGGTTTTTTTAGTCACAGTGAACACTGGTTTGGTTTGGTAAATAAATTACCTCTAAGAAATGAGTCCCTAAAGCTGCTGTGGATAATTGCACTCTGTATAATCCTGTTTAAATTAAGCTAAATTCAGATTCAGTAGCGACTGTGTTTGTAAGGCAGTGAAAGCATGTACGTCATCGTATGCTGATGACATTGTTCAGTTACTTTGTGATGGTTTATGAATGTGTGTTCACTTACAACCCAGATTCCAATGAAGTGATGATGATTTCCAAAAACAGTTTGAAATGTGGACTCGTCAGACCACAGCAGACTTTTCCACTTTGCGTCAGTCCATCTCAGATGAGCTCGGGTCCAGAGAAGCCGGCGGTGTTTCTGGGTGTTGTTGATATATGTCTTTGTCTTTGCATGGTAGAGTTTGAACTGTCACTTGTAGATGTAGTGATGAACTGTGTTAACTGACAATGGTTTTCTGAAGTCTTCTTGAGCCCACGTGGTAATATCCTTTACACAATGATGTTGGTTTTTAATGCAGTGCTGCCTGAGGGGTCAAAGGTCACGGGCATTCAGTGTTGGTTTTCAGCCTTGCTGCTTACGTGCAGAGATTTCTCCAGATTCTCTGAACCTTTTGATGATATTATGGACTGTAGATGATCAAATCCATCAATTCTTTGCAACTGTTGGACTATTTGCTCACGCAGTTGTTCACAAAGTGGTGAACCTCGCCCCATCCTTGCTTGTGAACGACTGAGCCTTTCAGGGATCCTCTCTGATAAACTTCCTTTGATAAACACTACAGCTCTGATTTCATTGATGCTAATGCTAGCTGCAGCTACTACAGCTTGGTACTTTGTCAGTCCATCTTTGTTGTGATGAAGACTTTTCAGGCCCTCAGTAGCCTGATGTTTCCTGGTGAATGTGACGGTGAAAACAGGTCTGAAAACAGACGTCTTGGTTGTGCGACAGCGTTTAAATTAGCAGAGGGTTAAAGACGAAGCGGCTGATAAACAGTCGTTCTCTCTGGGTTATCAGAGTCCTGTCAGATTTAATAACTGAATCTGTGGCGCTCGGCTGCTCTTCATGTTCTTCTGCGGCACTCCAATTATCTCCTCAGAGCCGAGACACTTTCTCATCATGTCGCCATCACTGGGTCTCTAAAACACACACACACACACACACACACACACACACATGCACACACTCTGTGATAACAGTGTGATTGATGCTTACACACCACAACCTCTGTGGGAACACTTTCACCCCATTTTCATGTTCATTTAGGAAACTGCACCAAAAACACAAACCAATCCCTCAAACGTGTAAGAGTTCATCAGCAAGTTTCAGATAGAGCCACACAGCGACCTCTAGTGTCCATCGTCATTATCACAGGACGAAAAGAGTAATGCAGCAGGTTTAGGCCCCGTTTATACGACAGCGGTATCAGGATGAAACGCAAAAGTTTTCAGCCGAACTAAAACGCAACTTTTTTAAAAACGCCCTCCAGAGTGGAATTTTTCTGAAACGCTGAAGCCTCCGTTGCCGTATAAATGGCAAGCCGGTCGTTTAAGTGAAAACGCTGTCACGCTCCATTTTGCGTGTGCGCATTCCACCTTTGTTGTGGGAACTTTTGCGAACCGGACGACAACAACAGGTTAAATGGCGACTTACTGGGTTGTGCTTGTGCTGCTGAATCTGCTGACTGCCTTTTCAACAAAATGTTCATCCGTTGCTCCACTTCTTTTGCGTTTTTGAGTGAAACGCTGTGAAGCGTTGTCGTATAAACGGGGCCTTAGTCCTGAGTGATAAGGCTGCTGAATCACCCTGAGAGTGTAGCTCTATTACCTGGATGTAAACGGTCACAGATGACAGATGTCCCCTCGTAGTGAGGTCTGATTGTTCATGATGTTGATCTACGAATGGAGCTAAAGTTACATGTAGGCTGTGTCTCCTTAAACAAACATATTACCACTCAACCAGAGACATGCGGACTGAAGACTGGGGCTGCTAGCTCTGCCAGCTTTAGCCCCACTCTCAAACCTCTTGGATATATTTACTTGCGGACCCTGTGGTTTTGTGTTTAGCTGTGTTGCTGTGTTGTCCAGGTGTTTTTTTCACCTTCACAGCTGTAAAATAATCAGATTTTAAAGTTTAGTTTAAATGACTGACGAACCAAGGGGCAAAACAACTGTTAACAAGACTGAAAATTGGTTTTAAAAGGAGGAAAATGTGTTTTTGGGGAAATTGGTAAAGCCGATAAATAAGCCGATTTAAATATTTCAGTGTAAGTTGCAGGGTTTTGATCAGTGGATACATGTTGCATGATATCATGTTAAAAAAATGAAAGACAGAAACCTTCAAAGCTCAAAATCTAAAACTTAAATTAATCATTCAAACCCATCAGAGTGCCAGCGCTCACATTTTATAAGTGCTCTTTAAATTACCGTAATATTACTCCTCAACCATTTGGGTCAGCGAGAAAATTCCATCGACTCTCTAAAGAAGCAAAGACGACGTTTACAGCGATATCCAGGGTATTACGGTCCTGCTTAGGAACCTACGTGCAACGTCGTTCCAATCTCAGGCAAGCTGTTTTCATTACCATAACTCTTCAGCTATTTGGGCAAGAAGAAATTCAGACCCTTCAGATGAAATTCTCAAACCGCTCTAAGGTTCCTGAGCTCTCCGAGGATTTATGAGGAGGAATCTCTGGTTAAATCCCTCCTTCCACCCCCCTCTGTGGATAAAAGGCTTAGACAGGTAATGGTGTCTCTCTGCAGCCTCTCCTCCTCCTCCTGGACGCCCACCTGCTCCGCTCCTCGTCCCTGAAGCTCCTCCCCCCCTGTGTTTGAGCTGATGGTGCAGGGTCGTGGTCCTGGTGTTGTTTTTATGGTTCTGGGATGAGGTGCTGTCCGGGTTTGTTCTGAGCATCACGCCGATGATGGATGTGCTCTGAGAGTGGAGGGACGGACGGAGGGCGAATGAGGAGTGAGGAGGACTGAATATCGGGCTCATTTGTCATCTACCCTCCTCTTCTCCTTTCAGCTATCTATCCCTCCTTCCTTCCTTCCCTCCTTCTTCGGACACCTTGTTTTTTCTCTCTGTCCTCTGATTCATTGTTTTCTTTTCCTCCTACTCTTCGTCTGCCCACATCCTCCCTCACACCTCTCAAAACGTCTTTCTTTTTTCATTATTTGTGTGCATCTTGCCACCCCTCCTCCTCCTCCTCCGGTCTCCTTCTTCACTCTTTCTCTCTTCCCCTCTCCTGCGTTTGATTTCTCCCTCTCGGTGGCTGTTATTCGCTCTGAGATGGATGGCCGAGTGCCGCAGTCGTTCCCCTCCCCTGCTGCTTTTGATGGATCTCTCGGCTCGTCCGTTTGGAGTCATTCTTCGTGCCGCCTGGCGTTGGCGTTGGCGTTGGCGTTGGCGTTGGCGGCCCCTCGATGGCAGACGGATGAAAGCGGCAGCTGGAGAGAGGACACTCCAGCTCTGATGGGCCCAAACATGACTGGATGGAGGCTCACTGTCACTGAGTCGGACCCTCAGGTGGTCCACAGGTGTTTCTGCTCCTGTAGACTCCTCACAGTCGGCGTTGGCTGTGCACATCATCATTCCTTCCTCAGCGAGTCACTGGAGAGCTCAGGTTTCACCCTCCGTCCCTGAAACACGAACCCTCGGACCCTTTCATCCGACTCCGTTTCCATTTCCCTCCTGTTGTCTCCCTCACATGAATATTTAAAGGAGAAGCACGGAGCTTCCAGCGCCTCCAGCCAGACAAATCTAGGATCTGCAGCTGGAGCATAACTCACTTTGAACATGACACATTTATCAGAGGACGCAGAGTGTTTTCTGGTCGCTGCGTAAATGTTTAAAAGGCAGTGCCACAGGGAAGGTGAGCGCACTCAAGACGGCGCTATCTGATGCTCTGTAATCCATCTGAAATCGCTCGAAGAAGAACAACACGACCGTGAATAACCTCGGCGTCACGAGGAGCAGAGATAAACATCCTCTCCTTAAACCGAGGAAGAAACTCGTCATTTAGGAGCTTTTTTCTTTGATAAGAACTCGATAAACCACAGCGATAAGTTCTGTCCTTGCTGAGATCTCATGTCGGGTCAGATGGTCCCGAGCTCCAGACCTGAGGGAGAGAACAAAAAGCTGATTTTCAAGCAGTATAAATTTAGATATCTGTCTGCCAGGGAGCGATGCAGAGCAGCAGGGGTGCTGTAAATTTATGGGGCCATCATCTGTTTTTTTCTTTTTTTTTTTTTTTTTTTTTTTGCACACGCACCCTTCAAGGTTCAAAAGCAGGACGTGATAATGCAAGTCAATGAGCCCACCACCCCTTCAGAGGCATGGTTTTCAAAGCCTGCAGACACTCAGGCCATTCAGAGGCGGAATAGATGAACCTCTCGTTGTTTGGGTCGAACAGAAACTGGGTTAGAAATGAAGAGGAGGAGGCTCCAAACCAGCACCCTGATCGCTGAAGGCGCTGAAGTTAGACCGTCGTTTTCCTCCTTCCTTCTCTCCCTGACTTCACTTCCATGTTTCTCTTCATGCGTCTCTTCATGTGTCTCTGGTGATGGGGCTGAGACGTAAGGAGAGGATACGGAGGCGTCTTCAGGGAACTCTGTGGAGGAAACCCAACAGAGATCTTTAAGTTCTCCTCATCTGTCGTCTTTTGCCGTCAGAGTTATTCGGCGCTGGTTCATCTTCTCATCTCAGAATCAGGAACTTTTCCTCCCACGCAGCCTCTCATCTTCCTCTTTAAGCCCTCGCAGCTCATTAAATCACTCCTCCATCCTCTGACTTCAGACTCCACTTCATCTAATCATGTGTCTCATCTGTGAGGATGATGTCACATCAGCGAGCGTTGTCACCCTTCAGGGTGCGTGTGAACAACCTGCACACTCATCTCAAACCCCCCCCCAAACACTCGAGCTGAGCGGCGCGGCGAGGACGCGGTCGCCGGGCGACAGATTGACAGGATGGAGTGAGAGCGCCGTCGAGGCTTTCATCTGCCTGTCAAAGGCCGGGGAATTAATCAGCAGGGCTGAGGGTCCTCTTTAATCTTCTAGATTAGACCTCACAGACAGTTTAGGTGTAGATTAAAGTACGCAGCGCAGCCTGAGGTGAGACAGGCTGTGGTGGTGTGTGTGTGAGTGTGTGTGAGTGTGTGTGTGGGTGTTCCTGCGCAGCTTTGGAGACAGAAAACTTAACCGTCAACTAGACGGAGCCGGAACCAGGAGCTCTGATCCACCTCCAAAGCTCTTTGGTTCCTTTGAGTAAAGGATAATGTATAGTGAGCAGGTGATTACGCAAACTGGAAACCTAACAGTGAGACCAGGACTGCCATCACTTTAAAAGCTGTGATTATCACTGCTCACCTTTTGTTACTCAAGATTCTTTTATTGAAATTTTCATAATATGACAAAAAGAAAAAAAAAAAAAGAGCCATTGGTTTACAAAATAGCAGCTCACCCCAAGTATTAGAAAGTTGGATGGACATGTACGGATGATAACAGATTGAAAAGAGAAACAAAAGTGTAAAATAAAAAAAAGAAAGAAAGAAAAGAAAGAAGTTTACAAACTACACTCCTACAGAAACTCTAAATAAAACAATCCCTCTCCAGTCACTACCAGCCCGACACACACCACATAAAAGCTCTGCCGGACCAAAAGTCTGTCCAAGTGATCCCACATGTTATTGCTGGAGATGTTCAATAACACCCGTTCATTACGTTACTATAGAGTCTGGAATGCACTTAAAGATGAACCCCACGTTTCCTCAAATTTCCCATCAGAAGGCTGAAGGGAAAATCTAATTTTCTCTCATTTAAAGCAGGTCATGATGTCTTCAAGCCATTGTGCATGAGCGGGTGGAAAACTGACCCTCCACCTCAGCAGAACTGCTCTCCGAGCAAGCAGAGAGGCGAAGGACAAAGTGCGGCGCTTCTCCGCAGATACTGCTCACCATTTTGCCACAGTGTCAACAGGCAGAGGGGGAATAAGAGGGACTATTTCCTGTGGATTTGTTTGATGTGGTGTGTGATCAGGTGAATTAAGCCTCAGCATCAAGCAGTTAAGACCAATCAGGAGAGTTCCATTCTGTTCTCTGATGATCCATTCCGTTCCATTCCGTTGGGTTCCATTCCAACAATTATTCCACAGTGTCAACAGGCAGAGGGGGATAAACCAGGCAGGGTGTCATCTTTCCTCACTGGATATGAAATAAAAAAAGTGAAAAAGAAAACTGACTCCAAAAATGTTGCCGGATTTTCATCTCTGCTCTGATTTTCAATGATAGCAGAGATTTAGAATCCAGTTTTTGTTGTGTATCCACAGAATCTGTGAAGCTTTCCTGCGTCAGGTTTTTCTCTTTGTCCCCTGGAGCTCGTTTTCCTCTAACACTGAAAGCCCGTAACCCGAGCCGCCGCTGAGAGCCGCTGAGAGCCGGCGGCGTCTCATCTTCTCGGTCAGAGCTGTAATCCCAGGTGATGACAGACTCGCACGTCCCGCTGACGTCCGATTGGCTGCACCTGTTGTCTGTCAGGGCCCTGATGTTTCTAAAGAACAGAAGACTCCAGAGAGAGAGAGAGAGAGAGAGAGAGAGAGAGGGAGAGGGAGGGGATGTTGTTCAGTCCTTTACTTACCTGGGCAGGTGAGGTGGAAGACTACTCCATCGTCTTTTTGACTCCATGTTTGACGCTGTGCGACACTTTGGGTGAAGTTGGAGGTCAGTCATGCCGAGTTTCGGTGCTCACCTGAGACGGGGGATCCTGAGGAGGTACAGGCAGGTGCCTCGGACTGAGGCGGACGGAGCCTTTCGCTACAGGCGAGCCGCCAACAGGAGGGGCCTGCTGAACTCAGGTACGTGCAGCTGCTGCTTGGTGTGGGCCTGGGTTTAAAGAGGTTCTGGTAGATTGAAGAGTTCAGAGACAAACAGGTCAGGATGGTGTTTTAGCTACAGAGGCTGTTTGTTAGCTTCAGCTCCTTTCTGTGGGACTGGATCCAGAATAAAGATCATCTTAGTACCCCGCTCAGGTGAAAAACCTCTACCCAGCATGCAGCTCTGATGGAAACGTGTGCTAACTGGATCCACTCAGGAGGGAAACACTTGCTGCAGATTTAACAGGCGCTCTTTAATGTGTGAAAATAACATGTTGCAGGGCGTGAGCCTCCTGTACGGCCCATAATTCAGTGCCAGGTCCACACACGTGACAGCGGGTGGCTGTGAGAGCGTTTACATGGTAATAACTCCTCTCCGTCTTTGTGTTGCGTGGCTGCAGGATGATGGATTCCATCTCCTGTAATGGCCTCCTCTTATTCAGCTGAGTTAGTCGTGTCGGGGGTGTAATTCATCAGCCGTGTGACCACCAAAATCTCTCCATCTCCTCTCCCTCGTACGCAGGATCCACAGCTGGACGCTCCACTTGATGCATGGCCTCTATTATTGTGCTGAAGCTGCCGTGCTCTTTGCCAGAATGGGTTTTAATGTAATTTGGAGCCGCTGTCGTTCATTTTCTGCCCCTGAGCAAACAATCCAGCAGGACTGAATCCAGCGCAGGAGATTTATTCTTCATATCACAACTCAAAGTCTCTGCAGCAGGGCGAAATCTTTGTCCATACATGCACCGGAGTCCTGAAAACAGCCGGAACATTTCAGGCTGTTTTTCCCCTCATGTCGTCAGGAGTGGAACTGAATTCAATCCTTCACTTGACCTTTTGAATCCAGCATTTTAGATCCTTCAGAACGATTTAAAGAGGTTTGAAGCGTTTTCTGTTTTCACTGGAGGTGACTGCTTAACCGTGTTCCGTCTTCGTCTTCTGAATCAAACCTCTGATTTGAGGTCATAGTCTCGCAGACAGACAGATTTTAAACTCCAAGTATTAAAGTCAGAGTGCAGAGGTGTTCAGGGGACTTGATTTTAAACTGATTTGTTTAAATCTTCAGTCAACCTGGATTTAAAGGAGCTCAGAGTTCCAGCAGACCTGATGTTTTCTGGAAGCTTCTTTCAGATATTTGGAGCATAGAGGCTGAACGCTGCTTCTCCATGTCTGGTTCGGACTCTTGGGACTGAAAGTAGACCTGATCCAGATGACCCGAGGGGTCTTGATGGTTCGTACTGGATCAGAAGATCACTGATATATTTTGGATCTAAACCACTTGATGCTTTATAAACCAGCAGAAGGGTTTTAACATCTGTCCCCTGACAGACAGGGAGCCAGAGTCAAGACCTCAGACCTGGACTCATGTGATCCACTTTCTTGGTCTTAGTGAGGACTCAAGGAGCAGCGTTCTGATGCTGTTCCAGTCATCAAGTCTCCTGAGGATCAAAGCATGGACCAGTTTTTCCAGGTCCTGCTGACACATCAGTCCTTTAATCCTCCACACATTCTTTAAGTGATAGTAGGCCGGCTTTGTACCTGTCCTGATGTGTTGGTTCAACTCCAGCTCTGAGTCCATGATCACATCCAGGGTTCAGACTGGGTCGGTGGTTTTTAACTTTAATGTCTGGAGCTGCTCACTGACTTTTAATCTCTGATTTGGCCCCAAAAAAACAACAACCTCAGAATCTATAGAACCACACACACACACACACACACACACACACACCACTGGTGTGAGTGGGATCAACTCGATCACTGAGCCACAGCCCCTCCTCCTCCACCCTCAGTGGCCAATCAGAGGCCGAATAACAGAAACAGAACCCAAACATCTCCTCAGCGTCTCCGTTTCTGCAGCTGTCCCTGAACGCACCACACAGGAGGATCTGCTGCCTCCAGCTGCTTCACTTCATGTTCCGTGTCAACGCACACACGGTGTGGCTCAGCAGGCGCCCAGCGTGAGCGTGTTTGTGTTTACATCATGTGTGCGTCTTCACCTTTTACAGCGTGAGGGTACCAGCTGACATGATCAGACTCTTAGACAGAAAAAGGCGACTCGAGGTGGATTCACTGAAGCTGGACTGAGCCTACAGCAGCTGATCCCTGTTTGTGGTTCTGGTTCCAGCATGCTCCACGTCCCCGACTCTGAGCCCGTGTTGTTTTCATGTAAAGTGACACCGTGTTGTCAGGTAGATCGCCCGCAGCTTCACTGTTCCTGCTGCTCGTGTTTCAGCCGCTTCCTGTGAACGCGGGGAGGAAAACCCTGGAAGGACTCCAAACGGGTTTAACAGCGAAATCTAGACGACTGATGGTGATGTGAAAGTTCAGCTTCAGGAGAAAAGAGCTCTGGAGAACACCCCACTGACCCCGTTTGATTCATGAAGCACCCACGAACCACACATGGACAGGTGATGATGTTTACCTTTAACAAGAAAAGATCATGATAACCCTTCCTTCATGCACACAAAAACAGGAAGTACCTAAAAACAGAAGCTAGAGTTTCTAACGCTCGCTACAAAAAGCAGGACAACAAGCATGTCATGGTACCTCCACTAATAGTTAAAGATTGTTTTATAGAAAAAAATGGGTTACCTTGAAACAGAGTGAAGGAAACCAAAGAGGACGCACAGATTTTAAAGCAAACCTATCAAATGTTTAGAAAAAGAAAGAAGTGTTAAAACACCTACTGGGGTTGTTACGCACCCGCCTAGAGGAACAGGTGTGCAACACAAAGAGGAATAAAGAAAACCCAAAACCACCTGTTCCCTCGGTCCCCCAAAAACCCGCAACAGAATCAACTAGCGTTCTTCTTCTGGATGAACAATGATTTATTCGTTCAAAACAAAAAAAGAAACTCAGATCTAACAAAACGCTGAAGCTAACTTAACGAAATAAAAAAGTTAACAGGCAAAAAGAAACAAACCGTACCAATCGTCAAAGAGAAGACAAGAAAACGAAGGTTACAGAAACAAAAACGCGTCTTAACAAAAGATCAATTTCAACTCAAAAGAAACAGAATTATCCTACGCTAACAAACAAAGTAACCAACAAAACTCGACATGACTAACGAGGTTTGGAGGCTGAGAAAATGGCCATGGCTACCGACGCCGGCCGGCTTTAAAGAGGCGGCCCCGGCGCAATCCAACGTCTATTACGGCTCGATCCCGATTAGCCAATCAGACGTAGAGCTCCTCCGGCCAATCCCTGTTCCTCCTGCAGCAGCAAAAGAACCACATAGATGCACAACCACACAGACGTCTCACAAACTCAGACATGAAAAAAAGGGGAAAAAAAACAGAGCACGATACGGTCAGGGCCGTAACAAGAGGTACCAAGAAACCATTACAGCTTATTTATAAGCTTATAAGTGTGTAGAGGTTTGACAACCAACATCTCATGATTCTGTTCAGGGCGGGGTTATATACTCCCTTAGTATCAGCTGGTCCTATCATGGAGCCAATCACAAGTGTCAGAGATGTTAAGACTAAAAGTCTGAACAGACACTGTGGGGCACCTTAAAACAGACGAACCAACACAAAGAAAACAGCCAGAGCCAAACATTTAAAGCCAAAGGTACCAAGAGATGGACATGAGATCAGTTTAAGGTTAAACATACGAGGTATAAGAACTCAAGACCATAGTCTGTATAATTAATGGACGTAGTCTCCATGACGTCACCCGTCTGTTTCTGAAACAGACTTTTGAAGCCAAACGGTCGGCGCGGCCATATTGGAAATGAGGCGTGCTGTGAGTCTCCACAGTCACGTGATCTGAGCCGTGCCTCTGATTGGACGAACTGGCAAGCTTAATATTGTGGAAACGGCCGAATTAGAGAAAAATCCACCCCCCCCGTTCAGTGCGTGTTGTTAGTGAAATTAGTGATTCAGACGGGAGACATTCTTTGTTCCAGGCTGTAAATGTGCTGATTTTGGCTGTGAAAACGTCTTTTTTTTGGCTTGGTGTGTTTGTGAGTTCCGGTACTTCCGGAGCCAGCCTCAAGAGGACACTCGAGGAACAGCAGACTTCAGCACTTCCTCATTGCCTCATATTATCAGACCGGAGGTTGCCGCTTGCGCAAGACAAAAACAAAACGGGCACTGAGGGGCACCTGGAAACCAACCTTTAAGTGGTACAAGAAGAAAAACATAAAAACCAGCTGCATGGAGAGTTTAAAAACAACAACAACTAAATAAAAAAAGATCTTGAACAGAGAAAATAAAGTGACTGACAACAGTGGCTCAAGGCACCCCAAAAACAAACACCTTAGAGAACGTACGTTTCAACATGCCTACAAAAACAAACAGCTTCCTCAGCTGAAACTTACTGCATGTTGTACTGATGTTTAGACCTTACCTTGGAACAGACCTGCATGGTTCTGTCAGGAGGAAAACAGACCTTTGAACACCAGTTTTAGAAACAGACGCTTAACTGTAACGTCTGATTCCCTGTGAGACATTTGAAGAATTTTATGATAAGAAAGACGTCACACAGATATTTTGTTTAGGTTTCATATTTTATCGTCTTTGATGAGATATTGATCTTATTAAATGTAATAATCTCTGAACTCATCCTTTAACCAGAGCTATCTCTGGTTCATAGAGCTGTGGCTCTCTTTAAGTCCTTCATATATCTGCGTTAAGTGAGCTCCTCCTCGTGGTCTTGACCCGCTCTCCTCTGAAGCACCCTGAGGAGCGTCGGCGGTCGGCGGTACCTGCAGGCGGCTCCTCAGATCATCACATTCAGAGCCTGCTTCCATCAAACACTGCTGGTCACACCTCACGCTCTCTCAGTGGCTCGCTCCTTCGCCGCTCTGTGACCTAACCTGTCAGGTAATCGCAGGCTCCATAATGAGCGCTGAGCTCTGGTAAGGTTGCCGCGGCAACGGGCTGCTGATACGAGCCCTAATGAAGTTGATTAATCCGCAGACTCCCGAGGGCGGCCGTCAAACTCTGCCGTACCTTCTCTGAGAAACGAACTCCAGAGGTGTTAAGGTGACCGAGCGTCGCCTGAGAGGTGAAGGGTACCCTGGGAGTTCTGTGAAGTGAGTGGGGACTCCTGGGAAATGAAGTCTCTCATGCCTCTTAAAGTTAAAGCTGCGAGTCTGACAGGGACGGATGGAGGGAAGAACTCAAGACGCTGCGCTCTCTTCCTGTGGGGGACATTTTGGCCTCACTTTTGTTGTGCTTTTTTGGTGGTGTACCATTCTTGCTGATGCTTGTTTTAGTGATTCTTTGTGTGGCTTTGGACGAAGTTTGGTTTCTGATGCTGAAAGGCGTCCTGGTCTGCTGCCCCTTCAGACAGAAACGTCTCAGTCCTGACAGTAAACGATATAACTTCTTGAATTTAGAGCCTCTGAATCGTCGATGCTGAAGGGAAGAAACTGAAACTTTGCTCTCAGGTTTCTGTTTGAGTCGAATCATTCAGATTTATTTAATTTTTTTTATTGTGCAACGAGACAAGACGGTGACAAGAACAAACAAACCGATTTTTAAACAAAGTGGTTTTTTAGCAGTGATGGCTGTGATAGTTATGATAACGATTGTTTCAGTGTTTTCATATATAAAAAGTAAGAAATGCATTTTTCAAAAAGAAAAAGGAAGCTAAAATAATAATGAGATAAAATACAAAAACAAATGAATCAACAGTGGAGAAAGGGAACAAAAAAAAAAACAAACAAAACAAAAAAACAGAAAACTTTGATTTTTAAATCAGGATTAATCTCATATTTAATCCTGTGTTAAAATGTCTGTTATTTTGTGTGACTGGAGTAAAATCTTTCATGTGTTGTAACATTGTTCAGCATTACTGTTACATGGGACGAAAAATGACGTCCTGTTCCGTGTCTTGAATCGAAGGTTTTCCCAGAAAGTCCTGTTCTGGTCCTGTTCTGGTCCTGTTCTGGTCCTGTTCTGGTCCTGTTCTGGTCCTGTTCTGGTCCTGTGAGGTGCAGACTCAGTTTGGAGTCATTAAATCTGTTTCTCTGGTGTTTGATGGAAGTTTTGATGGATGGTTCTTCCTGCTGCTTGTTTCTGACCCGTGGTTTCATGGTCTCTGTTTTTCCTCCTGAAAGGCCAACAGGTCCAGTCCCTGACTGCTGTGGTGTGGTAGTGTGGACCTTCCAGGACTGACCCGGGTCAGCGTGCTCTCGCTCTCTGCTGAAGGATGACTTTATGTAAATGTCAGTGAACACTCCTCCTCCTGGTGGAGTTTGAGGTTTCCTGCAGGGTGACCGATCGGCCGCTCTGTAATCGTTCCCGCCGTGACTCTAACTCTTACACCCGGCTCCCCTGAGCCTCCGCCGCGATGATGACTCATCAGGTGTTACTGACTCGCCGGCTCCTGTTGGTCATACTAATTCATGTCGGTCAATAGGAGACGACCTCTCACACCACCTCCTGAATCCAGAGTGAAGTCTGCTGCTGTCAGGGAGCTGTGTGAGCTCAGGCTGAGTTTCCTGAAAAGAGCCAGCAGACACGTTCAGAGCTGAGGGGAAAGGCTGCAGTGCAGGAAGCAACAGTTTAATCAAGCAACCGTATCAGAGTGTTCGGTTCGTGCTGGACAAAGATCTGAAAGTCTCCCAAAATCTGAGCCTGAAATCGTGCTCTTAAAGGGACGCGTCACTCAGAAGGGCCGTCTTTGCTAACAGCTCTTTTTTTGGCGTGTGTTGCAGGAGTGTGTGGCTGCTGTGGGCCGCTGAGGCCGAGGTACAAACGCCTGGTGGACAACATCTTCCCCGAGGACCCCAAAGTAAGTCACACCATCTGACCCCTGAAACAAACTGACAGACTCCTGCCTCTTCACTGAGCGATTACAAACACTACAAACAACCCGGGATAACAAACATCTGTCAGGTCCAGGTCCAGGTCCAGGTCCAGGTCTGGGGAGGGGAGCAGATCTCTGAAGGCGTCTTTAAAGAGGGGGTACTGGGCTGGTTTTTAGTCTTGATTCTGTCCCTCTGGTGCCCCCGTAGTAGCGCTACGTGATTTTCAGCCTCGGTTTGAACCCACTTTGTTCTCGCTGCTGTCTCTTTAAGGCTAACCCCCGTCCCTCTGATTGGTCAGCCCTCTGGAGGCAGCAGTGATAAAGTGGTGTGTTGGTAGCAGCCGTGTGTCGCTGTGTTTGGAGCCTGCTTGTTATCACACAGATGAATCCAGAGCACTTCCTGCCTCAGCACAGGAATAATTGGACCACCACAGAGCCTGACCAAAAGCCCCTGAGTTTGATAAATCATGCCATTAAATCTGACATGACTTTAATATCAGGACAACGGTTTAATATCATCGTCGGTTTGTTTCCTTTACCGCGTTAATGAAAACGCTGAGCGGCTCCTGGTCCACACAGGGTTACTTTTTAATTTACCTCTAAATATTTTCTCAAGGGCCCTCAGTGAAAGCAAACAGGTGCGTTGGGGAATCTAAACGCTCGGACGGTCGAGACCTTGTCGGATTAATTATCACCGGCTGAGAGCCGGAGGAGCTGGAAGCACTCGGGGGACAGACGGCCTCAAATTAACTCCTCTTTGTGTGACACCTGGTGGCAACGCGTTCAGACTGACGGAGCTGAAGTTCGGAGTGTCCTTCGTAAGTCTGACGGCCGCAGTGAGTCTGGAAGAACTTTCAGAGGAGCAGTGACCCGTCTGCTCCTGCTGCACCCGCTGAGGCTGTGATTGGTTGAGGGTTTTTGATGAACGGTTGGTGCAGAGTCTCTCTGAGGGTTTATGAGCTCAGAGTTCCTGCACCAACAGGTATCAGTTAAATAACACAACAAATCAAAGATCAGCTGGAAAGTGGAAGAACAGGTGACATTTTAAAAGCTGTGAAACGAGTCCTCGTTCTAATCCGGACCGCCTGGTCTTCCTCCTCAGGATGGCCTCAGTAAATCGGACATGGAGAAGCTGACCTTCTACGCCGTGTCGGCTCCGGAGAAGCTGGACCGGATCGGAGCGTACCTGGCTGAGAGGCTGAGCAGAGATGTGGTGCGACATCGTTACGGGTAAGAACGCCCGACCGTCACTTCATCACACAGACTGCTGCTGTAAACAAATATCTGTTTGACGTGATGTTGGCGCCCCCTGTGGACACATATCAGACAGGGAGATGCATAGTGTCAGAATTTTGATCACTTTAAACTTTTTCCGACTCTGACCGTGGCGTTCCACGTAGGCATGAGGAAGGGGAGGGAGCGTGCAAATGATTGGTACCTTTGACTGAACGTGGGTTGGAAAGAGCGTAAAGAGCGCCTGAGAAATTAGTCAGCTCATCACTGGTTGGATCTTTTCTTTTGTTGTTTTTTTTTTTTTGTTTTCGTCTGATCTGATTGGTCACCGTCACGTGATGACATCATGTTCATAAACATAGTTTTGTGTGAACTCCTAAATCATGGTATTCGTGGTCTGAACCGTGCAGCAGGTTTTTCTGTCTTCATGAATCTGATTCGTCTTCACTGTGGGACTCGTTAACACCTCCCTGGAGACTCTGACAGAAGTCTTCATCAGACTCTTCGGATGGTTTATGTGAAATTAAAAGTTTTGTTGGTTGAACTGTTGAACGCCTTCTTCTGCTGGAAAGTAATTAAAGGGAGCTGAGAAAGGACGTGAAAATCATTTCGGCGATCAGAACCTGACCAGAAACTGTTTAATTGGCTGACTTTAAGCTCACAGTCAGAGAGCACACACACACACACACACACACACACACACACTCACACACACACACACATCCCTCTATCTCCCATCTGTAACCGTCCATGTGTTGTTATAAAACCATTTGGCGTCTGGTGAAAACACTCTGTCCGTAACAAAGTGACATGTCCGTATGCTCCCGTTTGTTATGTCACTCAAATCCCAGCGCTGTCGTCAGGTTTGGCCCGGCTCCTCGTCTCCCAGATGGACAAACTGCCCACATATGAGCCACGAGTCCGTTTTAACTCCAATAACTGAACGCTACACACACACACACACACACACACACAGAGACACACACACTCTAATCTGTCCACCATAACAGCCGACATGAACATTAATTTACGTCATAATTATCCAGAACAGCTCTGCTGAGACTCCAGGCTGTGTTTTTGTATCAGCAGTGAACCTGATTCGACGGCTCCACAACCAATCACAGCCTGGAGACCCTGACTACAGGTTAAAGAGGGGGTATTCAGCTTTCCCATAGTTTAAACATGGGTTTCCACCTTTTTCCTGACTACCCATAGTTCATCGCGTTTGCCGGTTTTGCTCCTCCAGTTGAACGTCCTGTTTTCGTCGCCATGGAGACCACAAAGCTACTGATGTTAGCCTAGCTGTCATACTCGCTCTAATAACCGGCTTTCAAAGCAAGAAAGTGACAAAATGAACAGAAATCAGAGGCGGAGTCATCGTGTGGATGTTGTAAAAAGTTTACACTGAGCCACGTCGAGCATTAATGATTTCACATGAGCTATTTTGAGCTAGCTTGCCGGCGCTGGAAACCGGAAGTCAACACCCACGGGACTCTAAAGAAACAGGTTGATAAAGTATTATTCCTGGATGTTCAGACTGAGCGTGTGCAGATTTTCAAACCTCTACATATTCATTAAGTTGTGAAAATCCCTGAATCTGTGTGTGAACCAATCAAAACGCTCCGTTCAAAGAAAAAGTACCAGATCCTGCTGAAATGATGAGGTCATCACATGAAGATCTCCTTACTAGATCGTGACATTTTGGAGGAGCGGGCCTCAAACACCAAGGTCTGCCCATAGATCTGCTCTCTGACAGACCTCCAGAGTGCTGGCCAATCAGAAGGACGGGGCTCAGCCTTAAAGAGACAGCAGAGAAAACGAAGCATTCCAGTGACTGATAGAATGAGGTGTGAATGAAAACACAGCTCCGTTGGTGTTTGTTTAACGATCAACCTCCTCTCACCTGTGTGCAGGTACGTGGTGATAGCCATGGAGGCTCTGGACCAGCTGCTCATGGCCTGTCACTCTCAGAGCATCAAACCCTTCGTGGAGAGTTTCCTGCACATGGTGGCCAAGCTGCTGGAGTCCAGAGAGCCGGACCTGCAGGTTCTGGGAACCAACTCGGTGAGACAAGAACTTTATTTCACTTATATGATAAAAAAAGATGTAAGTTTGAGGTTATTTTGCAGAAATGCAGACTCACTTTGACTGTGTGTTCAAACTCAGTCAGAAAATTCAGCAGCTGTCAGGAAGCTGGCTCCAGATACAGCACCACAAGAGGAAGACGATGAGAGAGAGAGAGAGAGAGAGAGAGAGAGAGAGAGAGAGAGAAGGAAATAAAAGGAAGTGTGTTAGAGTCGCTCTTTACATCCATACACCAAAACTGAGGAGTCCTGCTTCCACGTGGCTCAGCTGCAGCTCAGAGGTTCATGTCAGCAGTTTGATTTAACTCTTCCTCTGGTGGTGGACTCGGCCCTGTACGGCGCCCACTGACAGATTCTGATTATTATCATTAGCCTTTTATAAGCTGCTGCTAAATGTCAGCCCTGTTTTTTTTTTCCTCCCAAGTCCCCTGAAGGTGAACCCCAAAGTTTTTTTCCCCTGTCCTCACGCCGCCTATTCTGCCGCCCTTGCCATTGGCGGCAGTTGATGTGAGCAGGAAACAGAGCCGCAGGTTTGGATGCGAAAGCCTTTGCATTATTTATGTGTGGTATTTAGACTCTGACAGAGGAGGAGATTGGATGCAGGGACAGGTAGGTGAGTCGGATTGGGGGGGGGGGGGGGGGGGTTGCACACGCCGCCTTTAGGTACAAGCTGTGTTAATTAAATTTTCCTCATGGTGCCGGCTACAAAGCAGCGGCGCTCCGTTTAATGTCTGCGTTTGGTTTGTACAGCGTAGCCCAGGAAAAATAAGCGCGGGCGTGTTTGTTCTGTCAGGTGATTCTCAGTTTAATGAGTTTGTTTGAAACGTCTGCAGAACAACACAAATTAAAAGCTCCACAAATTATCCCAGTTCTGTTGAAAAATGGTTTGAAACCTTCTGGAGAGACGAGAAAGAGAGGGTGGATGGAGACGAACCAACATGGCAACATCATCAACATAGAAGAGGAACCTCGCGATGCAACACTGGTAAAAACTGCTGTGTTTAGAGGCCATTTTTAGGTTTATTAGGGGTATAAAGGAAGGCTGTACACTGGGAAGAGGAAGGGGAATCAAACCTGCCACCAGCCAGCGACTTCAAGGACTATAGCCACTGCACATGGGGTGCCCAATTCAGTCGCTAAGCTAATTTCAACGCCCGATAGATGAGGAACACATTTTTGGAATTACTTCAGATTTAAAATTTGAAACGGTGTGTGATGGCCCCTCAAAATGCTGCGGATTGAAGTTCTTCCACTTGAAATATGAAATCTCATCCGTGTGTCTCTCTTACTCAAGTACCCCAGGTCACTCCTATCACTTTTTCCCCTCACTCTTCCAATTCTTTATTTCACAAATCCAGATCATTACAAAACAGATTTTTCCGTTTCATGGTTCAGAGAGAGTAAAAAAGATCTGCCTGTGTTTCTTTCCTTTTAAGGATCTATCAGTTGTTGCCTCGGTTGTGCTGTACATGAAGTTTCAGTGACGTCAGGTAGAACGGAGCAGGCTCCTGATTCCACCTTGCCCAGTATGTGCCGGTTGCTCACGTCTAGTGCAGCCAAATTTATCAGCCAGTTAACTTTGTCACCAGAAACTGGCAGAGCGCGACGGCTGGAAGTGTCTCCTCCTGCTCGCCATCTCAGTCGAGGAGACACACAGTCAGTCAGTCAGAGTCACCGGCAGCTGTTTATAGTCTGTGGAGCAGCTACAGAGAGGAGTTTGGAACTCAATGAGTCACATGACAACATAACAGGAAATGGTTGGCTGTACAGAGAGATCGTTTTATTGAGGATTGTTTTTTGCAAAAGTCTTTGACATCGAGCTGTGTTCTAAAACATATCTGGTCAATACCAGTTAACCAATAACTTTAAGGTCGTCCAAACTTAAGGCGTATGGAGCACTTTATGGTACTTCATGTTTGGTCCATTTAAAACAAACTTTGAGTCCATTTTCGTGGATAGTTTGGTACGTCAGGAGGAGAAGGAATCGTACTGTGGTTTGTTTAAGAACAGGGGCTTAGGTTTGAGTCCAAGCTAACTCTGGTGCGGTGCGTTTGAGGTCCAGGAAGTGAGGTAAATGGCAGTGCATCGATGACTACCTCCCCTGGTGTCTCGCTCTCATCAGGGTTGGTCTTCTTCTTTTAAACTGAGGGGATCCAATGGCTGATCTGGCCAATAAGAGTGTAGCAGCTGCTATCTTCTTCATCTTCAGTCAAAACGGCCACAAACAAGCAGTCGTTATAACCACCAGATGGTTTGGTTCGTTTGACCAAGACACTATTTTAACCCCCAATCAAACCCGGTTCCTGGACTATCGTAGGTGAAAACGATCCAGGAATTTTAAAGAGGTTCTGAAACAGGCCTGAATTAATCAACAAGACCATCAGAGAAGAGCTCGAGGAGTTCTGTGTCTCAGTTTTTAATGCCTGAGATCAGAACAAAGTGGGAAGGTGTCGGATGAGACGCACCAAGAAGACCTGATGAGAGAAATACATGTTGTCCACAGGGGGCGCCAAACCAGAAGCTCCTCACAGGAGCTTTAAAGAAATGAACACTAAGCAAAAACACAAACATACAAGTATGTTTACTCACATAAGCTTTAAAAGTAGCTTAGCGGATTTTAAATTTTTCAGGAACTGTCACCCTTCACAGGACGTTTCTCAGCAGAGTACAGAGACTCAATGAATCTTAAACGAGCTTTATGAACTTCAGGTTTTCTCTGAACTCTACCGGCTCCGTGTCTCTCCTTCTTTAGATTCCTTCTGTTGCTTTCAGCGTGGCCTCTGTCGTCCTTTTTTAGACTCGTGAGATCGCACAGCAGTGAGTTTACAGACGGCCTCCGAAGGCTTGGCTCGTCTTCCAGCAGGAGGACCTTCATTAGAGCGTTCTGCGGGTCTTTGTTTCCCTCTGTGTTTGAAGCTCTTTGTGTCCCACTCAAACCCCCAAAATCAGAAAGTCAATTAAGAGGCTGAAGAGGAGCTGTTATGCATCAGATAAAAGTGCTCATATACACAGGGTCATGGGCTGTAATATCAGCTGTTGATTACCTGATAGTGTCTGTAGGTACCAGATTAGATCAGGTTATTAAAACATCAGTCTTACTCTCAGAAGTTTCAGTTTGACAACATAAAGTTGAATCAAGGTGAATCTTTAGCTCACTTAACTTCTCAGCAGATGTTCGCAACCTTTCATGAGCCGTCTGTGAGCTTCAAACTATAGACAGTAGATGTCATTACAGTGTTTTTACGGTCAGGGTACACGCTAAAGGATACCTTTAAACACCAGTCAAAGGGTTCCATTAAACAGACTCAAGCATGAGCAAGGAACAATCACCTCCATACAAACTGAACCAGTTTGGGAACCTCTCAAAGCTACTTACAAACCCCAGTGAGGGTACCTCGATGCAGATCCGACCCAATATTAGAAAAACAGATGTCACAGAATAACTAAGAAAATACAACCTCATCCAGGAAGAGGTTAAAGTTGACCTGAAAAAGACAAAACATGTACCTCAACACCGCTGCTAAAGAGTTCCCTAACATGGACCCAACATAGTGCGACAGAGCAAGAAAAAAAGACTATATAACAGATGGTAAAAAAAAATAAACCCAGGAACTCTTTTTCAGCTTATGAAAATTTCTAAATAAATACTTTCAAATTAGCTAAAGGGTACCTAGATACAGACCAGACCAGACCAGCTGTTTGAAGGAAAGCACATTTTGTGAGGTATCTTAAAATGGAGCAATCACACGTAAGAATAAAAGAAAGACAGACAGATTGATGATTATACTCAAAATCGTACCCTGACACGGAGACAACTCACTGTGACAGGGGATGACATCAGAGACTGAAAGGTAAGGCTGGGAGGAAACACTTTTCTCCTGATTCTATTCCGTCACGATTTTTGGGATGCTGCTTCGATTTAAATTGCGACTGTTTGATAGTGGAGATTTTTCCCTTATTTAAACCCAGCCCATGTAAAGCTGAATGATAATGATGTCTACAGACTGTAACAGGAGCCGTATTTACCCAAACACTGAGCGATTAGATAATCAAAGGAAAACATTTCGCCCTCTGCTGGAAGAAAGCGGGAATTTTTTTTTTCAACCCAACCCAAGAACAAAGACTAAAATGAAAGATTTAAATTTGGAAAAAAAAAAAGATTTTTTTAATAAAATCAATTTTAAAATTGTAAAACAAAAAATCCGGATACATATGTGAAACAATGTTTTTCTCCCAACCCTACTTTAAGGTACCTTAAAATAAACTTAGAAAACAAACACTGTGTGGTTACCAGAACCTTTTTGTGCAGCTCATAATTTCTAAATTAATAGTATCAAATTATTGCTAAAGGGTACCGAGGTACAGGACAAGTGAAAGCAAATTCCATTGGGTATCCCAAAACAGTGTAATCAAGTGTAAGAATGACAACTGCACTTGAACATGGAACCACAAACCAGCAGCCACAGAGTACCCCAACATGGACACAACTCAGTGCAACAAAGGACCCAAACAGACACTTTGAAATGTCTGCTTAACGGTACCTCACTACAAACCTGACCAAGAGGGAGAAAAGAAGCCACAGGGTGCTTTAAAGGGATCAATCATGGCCTCAAAAACACAAACATGGCACCTCGAAACAGACGCATGAATAAGAGCGACGGCAGAGTACGAAGAGACGACCAGGGCGGAGAATCAGTGGGGCGAAGACGTCCTGCAGTTTGAGTTCACTTCAGGTGGAGTCATGTTTAGTCCCTTTGGCTCTGGTTTTGGTCTGAACCAGATCCTGAGAAGAACTGAAGCTCTTTGTTTGTGGAGCTTTTCTGTAGAAACGTTCTTTCTGTGTCTGTTTAGATTGTCAGATTCAGGGTCACATGTGTCACTTTGCACACGTTAAATGAGTCACGCTTTATTTGAGATGTTTTCAAACCTGCAGCTTTAATTAACTTTGATACAGTAAATGTGCGTAAATGACCCGGAGCTGAGGGGGAAACAAAGTCCCAGTCCAGCTGTTAACAGTCCAGGAAGGTCTTCATCATCATTACCTGAGTCAGGACTCAGGTGTCAGCAGCCCTTTATGGGGGTCCCCTCCGAACTTCTTTAGACAAACTCTGGAGCCTGATTGCTCTGGACTGACATTCATTTGACTCGGTCTGACTCGGTCTGACTAGGTCTGACTCGGTCTGACTAGGTCTGACTCGGTCTAGCTAGGTCTGACTCGGTCTGACTCGGTTTGACTCAATCTGACTCGGTCTGACTCGGTCTGACTCAATCTGACTCAATCTGACTCGGTCTGACTCGGTCTGACTTGGTCTGACTCAATCTGACTCAATCTGACTCGGTCTGACTCGGTCTGACTCGGTCTGACTCAATCTGACTCTGTCTGACTCGGTCTGACTCGGTCTGACTCGGTCTGACTCAATCTGACTCAATCTGACTCTGTCTGACTTGGTCTGACTCGGTCTGACTCGGTCTGACTCAATCTGACTCAATCTGACTAGGTCTGACTCAGTCTGACTCTGTCTGACTCTGTCTGACTTGGTCTGACTCGGTCTGACTCGGTCTGACTCAATCTGACTCAATCTGACTCGGTCTGACTCGGTCTGACTTGGTCTGACTCGGTCTGACTTGGTCTGACTCGGTCTGACTCAATCTGACTCGGTCTGACTCGGTCTGACTCAATCTGTCTTGGTCTGACTCGGTCTGACTCGGTCTGACTCAATCTGACTCGGTCTGACTCGGTCTGACTCGGTCTGACTCAATCTGACTCGGTCTGACTCGGTCTGACTCGGTCTGACTCAATCTGACTCGGTCTGACTCGGTCTGACTCGGTCTGACTCAATCTGACTCGGTCTGACTCGGTCTGACTCGGTCTGACTCAATCTGACTCGGTCTGACTCGCACTGACTCAATCTGACTCGGTCTGACTCGGTCTGACTCAATCTGACTCAATCTGACTCGGTCTGACTCGGTCTGACTCGGTCTGACTCAATCTGACTCGGTCTGACTCGGTCTGACTCAATCTGACTCGGTCTGACTTGGTCTGACTCGGTCTGATTCGGTCTGACTCAATCTGACTCGGTCTGACTTGGTCTGACTCGGTCTGATTCGGTCTGACTCAATCTGACTCAATCTGACTCGGTCTGACTTGGTCTGACTTCGTCTGACTCTTAAAGCAGACCAGGACGTCCATTCAGAGACTCTCTCTGTGTGTGGAGGGGCTTGATTCTGTCCTCTGCTGCTGTCTCGTGTTGGTAGAGCCACTTCCCCTGCGTGCAGCTGTGGATGCCCCTCTCCCCGTCTGAGCCATTACCCACAGGAGAGGTTAGACACGAAATGGGAGGAAATTACCAGGTAGAGCGGCGAGGTTTTTGCTCGCTGATGTAGAACTATGCGGAGGCAATTTGTGGCGGTGGACGATGATAGGGTGGTGAGGAGCGCTACTCGAGCACAGCTGTGAGGGTGAGAGGAGGCCTCTCCAGAGGACACTCTGAGCCCGTTTGGAAGGAAGAAATTACACGCTGAACAAAAGAGGGAGGCTCTCCACTGAGGATTATCATTATCAGAATCATTTCCAGTTCATGTCCACGCACAGATATGACATGTTTTTTATCTGTCGGAAACGTGGCGCCTGTAATCACAGATGTTGGGTAATTATACGTCTGTTTTGGTCTTTATTGTAAAGAGCTGAGATTAGCAGCTACACGGCCGCTGTTAGCTTTGATGTGAGGAACTGGAGGCTGGTTTTCAAAGGGACCGGCTTGATGAAGATACAGGCCGTAAACGGACCGTCATCTCGTGGATCGTTAGGATGTAGACTCATCTCCTTTGTTCAGACGCCGTCCAGCGGTGTGACGAGGTCACGTGATGGTTTGTGGTGAAGAAAAGCCAAACTAACGACGTTCCTGCGTATTTCTGTCCTCTCTGCAGTTTGTGAAGTTCGCCAACATTGAGGAGGACACGCCGTCGTACCACCGCCGCTACGACTTCTTTGTGTCCCAGTTCAGCGCCATGTGCCACTCGACTCATGAAGATACCGAGACCAGGACCAGGTAAGACCAAGTCTCTGACTTTAACCCTTTAAGCACATAACGTAGAGCCTCTGAGATGAGCTGTTAGCTCCTGTTTGTGACGGTTAGCAGTTAGCTTCAGTTACATGAGCTTAACGTAGATTAAACATCCCCAGGTTTCAGAAACAGCTCAGACCCAAGCTTCAGGTGTTTTGAGCTGATGATGTGATTCTCTGATCTGATATTTCAGCATTCATAGAGATCAGCTACAGCCTGTAATTCAGACTCCTGGCTCCCGATCCTCCTGACACTACCCCTTTAATTTGACTTTAATCCACAACATCAGGACTTTATTACAGATTTAATCTCTCAACATTACGACTCTTTATCCTGTAACAGTTTGACTTTAATCTGGGTTTATTCACATAAAAAAACATAAATCTCAACTTGAATCTCTTGACACTAAAACTTTATTTAAACATAAAATATAATGATTTTTAATAGGGATGAGCGAGTACACCATTATCTGTATCTGTTTACCCATCCATATTATCTGTATCCGTATCTGTACTTATAAAGGCGGGGCCTAAACCAGAAGTGGGCGTGTTTTGTCAAAAAAAAAAAAAAAAAAAAGGCGGGGCTTAAATCTGAACATTATTTTAAGTCTGAAACTGGCAAGAATTGATTTGAAATGGCTATATTTATTTTTTATTTGAATGAAAAAAAACAGCCTCAAAGGAGATTCAAACTATTGTTGTTTATCACAATAGTAATTATGATCTGTGTGAATTCAATAGGTGATTTGTGCAAACATTCAGTGGCAAAAAAAATCAAAAATTTGCTTGTTGTTCACTGTATTTTCAAAAACACTGTGCTCAGAATGGGCAAAGCTTTCCAACTAACTTTCTCACCA
Organism: Labroides dimidiatus; assembly: GCA_030710495.1. Taxonomy (NCBI): domain Eukaryota; kingdom Metazoa; phylum Chordata; class Actinopteri; order Labriformes; family Labridae; genus Labroides; species Labroides dimidiatus. The sequence goes on from CM061152.1 coordinate 31,825,408, forward strand.
GCCAAACTAAAATCACGCAGCCAGTTAAAAAAGCCTTCAAGTGCGTTTCGTGTACGTTGCAAAACAGTTAATCAAGTAACTCTAAATATAAAAAAAGAACTAAAGAGATGCGAGACGACGAAAACCTTAAAAAAAACGGTCCTGAATTGAAGCAAGAGGCACTGACCAGCGCGACACGAGCCGTTTTCAGCCCCGTCTTGTCACATGCATCGCGTATGACAGGAAATAGGTTGAAGAAGTAACTTTAAATACCAAACAAACCTCAATAGAGACGAGCAGAAGAAAACTGAGTGAGTAGTACAGAGATTAGAGCAACGTAAACTACAGTCAACTCAAGCAAGCAAGAGAAGCAGTCGCTGTGACTCGCTGCCTGTCTGTGTGTGTGTGAAATGGGAGAGCAGGCACCTCCTCGCTGCAGCATGTGGGTGCAGGGAGGGGGGTGTGCTGTGTGTGACTGGCCAATCACAGAGCAGGAAGAGTGAAGACACCCAATGAGGATTCTTTCAGCACGGATACGAATAATCCTAAAAAAAAACTGGTGTTGTGCTCGGACTCGGCAAAAATGCATTATCTGTAACGAGTACTCGTTAGAAACGAATATCCAGCTCATCCCTAATTTTCAACGTCATGCAGTATGTAGTACTTTTTTCATGAACATTTTGATTTTAGAGTCAGTCCTGATATGATCTAAGGACCCGCTCACAGGTGTGATGTCCACAGGTGACCTCAGATCTTCAGACTGTCACAGGGACTAAAGTGAAGCAGCTTTTAGTCTCTGAGCTCACTTTAAGCTCAGAGTTTCCACGTTCAGTCAGGTGTGTTAGAGGGAAAGAAGAACAGCAGACTCAGGTGACGCCTGCTGTAACACCTGCTGTAACACCTGCTGCACCTGCAGCCAGCTTCTCTCTTTTCTTATCGTCTTCTTCCTCTTAACCTTGACACATTTTCCATCAAGGTCATAGAACAATAATTAGTAAAACAAATGGGGTGGGGTGGGGGGGGGGGGGGGGTGATGGATCGTACCAACAGCACATCCAGGCGGGGGAGGGGCTGTAACACAACCCCTATCAGCACAGGTCTGATCCCACTCAGATCCCCTGCATCCAGAGTTAAACATCTCTCCTCCAGATCCATATTTCACGACCTCCTCCTCCCACCGAGACCTCACGGCTCATTAACGCTGCAACAGGAGCGCCGCGCCGCAGCCGGCGGGTTTGAAATACGAGCGTTTGTGAGACGTATTGATGATGAAATGAGGAGAGGAGCTCGGCTTTAATGAAGCTGAATTGATGTGCAGAGGAGCGGGCCGACCTGCTGCTGATGTCTTATTGTTCTGTCAGGTGGGAGCGTGAGGGGATATCTGGTTATTTCCACGTGTGACTCTGATTTATTACCCAGACTGACCTGCACTATAACACAGGTCCAGACCTTCAACTCAACGTACAGATATGCTTCTGTGTATTTGAGTGGTCTGTGCAGTGAGGCTGGTTTGTGTGCAGTCATCTAAAGTGCTTTCAAACCTGCTCTTGTGTTTTTAATGAGAGAGGGAGGAGTGTACCGAGGCCGCCGGACGTCAGGTAAACATCTTTTCTCTTGTTTTGGGGAGAGAGTGTCTCTTTCTGCTGCCAGCCGGGTTAAAAATAGCTCAGAGACAGCGGTGGTGGCAGTGAGGCTCAGGCATTGACACCACATTATACTTAACAAGACGCCTCCCCCCACTGATACACCCCCCGTCTGACTCCAATCCACATCAGCAGTGTATTAAAGCACTACCTGCAGACTTCTCCTCCTCGCCCGGCGCCGGATGACTCCCCTCCTCCGGTGCTGCCGGGTTATTTGTAGAGATGGCAGCTGGGACCCGTGTTTGTGCATTGGAATAAACATTTAACTCCCTCTGTATGCATGAGAGGGTGTGTGAGGTGCGGTGAGAAGCAAAGGATGCTGGGATAATTCTCCGGCCGGTCTGCAGGGCTGTGCTCGGGCGTGTTTGTTGATGCTTTTCTTGTTTTTCATTACTCCGTCGAGCGGCGCCTCGCTGTAGGTGGAGAGAAGTGCTCTAATCAGATTTCTGCGGTGGGGATTGGATTAGGCCTGAGACGGGTCAGACACCTCGGTTCATGTGTTGCTGTTTGTAAAAAGTAAACAGAGAGGAGACAGAGATGATAGATAATGAAGTTCAGCTTCCACAGCCAAGAAATCCTCTCAGTGCTTCAGTTTACCTCAGTGTGGTGAAGAAGTTTAAAGAAGTTTAGAAGCAAACTCATCACAGCACAGGGACAGAGTAACAAAAACTAAATCTGAATACTTAAAGAGGGGGTATTGTGCTTTTTTAGTCTTTGTTCTGTCCCTCTGGTGCCCCCGTAGTTTCTTTACCTGATTTAAAGCTAAAAAAAATCCATATTTTTCTCTCCCTGGTGTTTAAGAAAAACCTTATTTCAGCCTTCGTTTGAGCTGCTGTCTCTTTAAGGCTTCCTGCTCCACGAACCACCTTCCCTATGATTGGCCAGCCCTCTGGAGGGGGTGGAGCTTTGGGCAAACCTTAGTGTTTGAGGCCCTCTAACATGTCATGAACAACTGTAGAGATCCTGATGACCCCATCATTTCAGCGAGTCTCGTGAAGGTCTCGTGAAGGTCTCCTGAAGGTCTCATGAAGATCTCCTGAAGGTCTTGTGAAGGTCTCGTGAAGGTCTCATGAAGGTCTCCTGAAGGTCTCATGAAGGTCTCGTGAGGGTCTCATGAAGGTCTCATGAAGGTCTCGTGAAGGTCTCATGAAGATCTCCTGAAGGTCTTGTGAAGGTCTCCTGAAGGTCTCATGAAGATCTCCTGAAGGTCTTGTGAAGGTCTCCTGAAGGTCTCATGAAGGTCTTGTGAAGGTCTCCTGAAGGTCTTGTGAAGGTCTCATGAAGGTCTTGTGAAGGTCTCCTGAAGGTCTTGTGAAGGTCTCGTGAAGGTCTCTTGAAGGTCTCCTGAAGGTCTTGTGAAGGTCTCCTGAAGGTCTTGTGAGGGTCTCCTGAAGGTCTTGTGATGGTCTCCTGAAGGCCTCATGAAGGTCTTGTGAAGGTCTCCTGAAGGCCTAATGAAGGTCTCCTGAAGGTCTCCTGAAGGTCTTGTGAAGGTCTCCTGAAGGTCTTGGGAAGGTCTCCTGAAGGTCTCCTGAAGGTCTCCTGAAGGCCTAATGAAGGTCTCCTGAAGGTCTCCTGAAGGTCTCATGAAGGCCTCATGAAGGTCTCCTGAAGGTCTCCTGAAGGTCTTGTGAAGGTCTCCTGAAGGTCTTGTGAAGGTCTCCTGAAGGTCTCCTGAAGGCCTAATGAAGGTCTCCTGAAGGTCTCATGAAGGCCCCATGAAGGTCTTGTGAAGGTCTTGTGAAGGTCTCCTGAAGGCCTAATGAAGGTCTCCTGAAGGTCTCATGAAGGCCCCATGAAGGTCTTGTGAGGGTCTCCTGAAGGCCTCATGAAGGTCTCCTGAAGATCTTGTGAAGGTCTCCTGAAGGCCTCATGAAGGTCTCCTGAAGGCCTAATGAAGGTCTCCTGAAGGTCTTGTGAAGGTCTCCTGAAGGCCTCATGAAGGTCTCCTGAAGATCTTGTGAAGGTCTCCTGAAGGTCTCCTGAAGGTCTCCTGAAGGCCTAATGAAGGTCTCCTGAAGGTCTTGTGAAGGTCTCCTGAAGGTCTTGTGAAGGTCTCATGAAGGTCTCCTGAAGGTCTTGTGAAGGTCTCCTGAAGGTCTTGTGAAGGTCTGCTGAAGGTCTTGTGAAGGTCTCACATGACCAAACAGTACCTCTCTCTGTGGGGGGCCTGTGTGAGCAGCACGTTCCTGTCAAACACCAGGACCTGTTTGTTCTGAAGCTCTGAGGCAGAGAAAACATCTCCAGAGTTCTGTTTCACTTAAGGTTTAAAGTGTTCGTGTTCTTTTAATCCCGTCTTTGTTTCCAGGATCCGTGTGGCGGGCATCAAAGGTCTGCAGGGCGTGGTGAGGAAGACGGTGAACGACGAGCTGCAGGCCATCATCTGGGAGCCGCAGCACATGGACAAACTCATCCCGTCCATGCTCTTCAACATGCAGGACAGTGAAGACCTGGACAGGTACTGCACACGCTCACAACACTAACACATACACGCAAGCAGCAGCGTGATCTGAGTTCACTTCAGGCCGGCTGGAACCACATTCGCTCCGACTCATTTTTCTCCCTCCGAGTTTGGAAGCGAAGTGGCAGCAAATATTTGATTTCCTGTTGTGCGAGCTGTTCCAGTGTGGAGGTGACCTTATTAATGGACCAAACGTCTGCACACAAACACTCCCAGTCCATCAATTTTACATCCAGTCCTGTTTTTTTTTTTTTTTTTTTTCCCCTCGAGGCAATCAGAAAAGTAAATCATCCATCTGGAGCATCAAACTTTTCTCCCCCTCTGGAACCAGGGTCACTTTTACCATTTACCTGCTCTGAGTGGCTCAAATATTTCCCAGAATGCACCTGTGATCCTCACTGTTGTAACGTAAAATTCATAATAAACATAATAAACACAAACTGTTCAAGTGTTACGACACAAAACGGGTCGACCAATCAGGTGTCTGGTGGTTTGTTGTTGTAGTTGAGATAAACACCATCTGGTTTGGACAGTATTTTTGAAAATACATGCATCACAGCTCCAGCATCCTGCAGAAATAGAAGCCTTGAGTATCTGATCCAGGAGGGCTCCTATTGGCTGGACGCAGCCGGAACATCTAGTTGGACCCGTCAGCTTCGTTTTCAGTCCACATGAAACATGAACGAGGCCTCTTTGATGCCACTCATTGGTTTCCAAAGCCTGTTTGTTATCTTTGAACTTTTTATGTATTCTACTGCTGATGAATCTTACGTGTAAGCATCATCCTCACATGAGCTGTGACTCTTACATGTATGTAAGAAACTCCACGTAAGGATGCAGAACCTGAGATTGAAGTGGAACAGAGTAACTCCCCATTGCCAGTTGGACTAACCCGTCTGGACTCGAAGCACTGGATTATTCTGATTAAATCATCTCCGGACTTTCAGAAATGTGTCTTAATGTTCAGTCTGAAGCTTCTCCGTCTATATCCAGCCTGTCTCTTAGCAACCCCAGCTCTCAGCAGTCAGTCAATGGTTGCCATGGGAGAGGACTTTTGGAGTCTCTGAGGTTTTATCTGAGGAAGGGAACAAAAAGAGCAGACTTTATCCTCTCTGTGAAGGCGGACTCGCTCATCCGAAGGAGGACCCGGTCTGATGGAAGCTGTTTCTCATCTTTCTGTTTGACCTCTGACCTCTGAACGTTCGCTCTCTGCACTGTGAGAAGAGTCGAGATCTGATGTGAATCCTGCTGTAAGTGGCTCAGGATCGGAGCTCCTGCTAAGCCCCGCCGGGTTGCAGTCCTGGGAATAAAAGTCTTGGGTCTGTATATCCCTTCGATCCTCCAACCTGTAGTCCAGGTGAAGGAGAGAATCCCTTCTTCTTCTTCTTCTCCCCTCATGGGATGGAGAAGCTGCTCTGCTGTTTGAGGACGGGGAGCTTTATGGCGGAGATCAGCGAGGCGGGACGGGCAGCTTAACGCCGGGCTCACCTTTGCTCCTCCTGTTTATTCTCCTCTGTGTTCTCTGTCTTTCTTCTCTATCAGCTCTCCTTCTCCTCATCCTCTCATCCTCCTCTTTCCATCTCTCCTCAGTTTGAACTCCATGAAATGTTTGTGAAAACGACACGCTTCCTCTCCTTTTCCACTCAAGTGTGAAAAAACACAGTACCATCAATCACTCCACAGAACTGAAACAAAAACAAAAAAAAAAAACAACTCCGTCATTTTTCTTTCTTTAGGGAATCCAAACTTCAGGAACAGACGTAGCCCTCATGTTTGGTTTTTCTCTGTCTTTCTCCTCTTTTGTTATCGTTCTTCAGTTGAAAATACATCTTACATCCCACATAAATCCTGGAATGAATCAAAAACATTCAGACATGCGTCACACTCTTATTAAAACTTTGAATTTTCTTCCCTCTAACGAATAATTTTGTAACAAATTGCAGCGTTCCGTCGCTTGTTTTTTGAAGTATTTTGTTTTGAATGTAACATCCGTTTGTACTGGTTCAAACTCTTTTTGAACATGTTGTTTTTTTAACATATTCTATCATTTTCGTATCATTTTTTTTTAACTTTCTTTGACCTCTATTTCATCAGCATGATAAATATTTTCATTTAAAACAGTTCAGTAAATTTTTCAAACAGTTTTCCTCCCACCTTGAGGATCATCGTTCCACTACAGGCAGCTGAGGTTGTATTTTTGGCCTTTTTCAAAAATGGCTGCTCTCAGGAAATTATCCACACACGTTTTTTTTTTTTTCCAGGATTTTTTTTTTTAAATATAATTTTTAAGAAGTTTCAGTAAGAAATAAAAGAAAGTAAGTAAGATCCAAACTGTTACTAATTTTTACTAAAATATTTACCAAATAGTTGCCAAGACCACCAAATTTATCAAATGTGATACAAAAAAAATTGTAAACAAAATTATATAGCAATGTTTTTTGTAGATTCTGTTAAAGGGGTTTATATTCATCTCAGTTCCAAAAAACAGAATTTTGAATGTGTCAGGCCTTTAAGGGTTAATGTATCCTTATTTTATCTTTTACATAATTTTTCATTTTATAACATTTCATTTCCTACAATGTGACTTAATGCATCATTTTATAACATTAATTTTTAACACACTACAAATAGGGCTGCCAAGATTAGTTGACGATCAAATTCGTCGGCGACTTATTTAATAATCGACGTCGTCGTTTTAATATTTTTTTAAACTGCCGCTGTACTTTCACCTGTCTCGTCTGCCGTTCTGTCCTTGACGCATACGTGCAGAAGTGGTAACCGGGGTAACCCGTGATGTCACCGGAAAAGTTATGCCCAACAGTATCATGGCTAGCCGGCAACAGAGCTGGAAAGTTTGGGAGCATTTTTCCAAAATAAAGGAGAAAAGTGTGCAATGCAAAATCTGCAAAGCAGAAATGTCCTTCCATGACAGAACGACGGCGATGAACGAGCATCTGAAAAGACAGCACGCCGTGGCTGATTTATTTTCTGACCAAGAATGACAATCTCGGTAAGCTAATTGGCTAGTTAGCTGCTAACATTAACGTCAGCAGGGAGCTACCTACTTAATAGCGATGTCATGTTTGAATAGAAAATTGGTACATTTAAAAAATGTCAGAAATGCTGCTACAAGCTGCAAAGTTCATTAAAAGCTGAATGAACTATGATATTAACTGTCTTCATTTTTAGTTAGCACATACCTTAAACACTTGAAGCTGGAAGCTAATGATGTTAGCTGTATGCTGGTGCAATAAGCTGCAATTTATGTATGATCCGAATAGTCGACTAACTTAGTTTCTAACTTGTATCATTTTGTGAGCTGTAAACCTTTTAGGTTAATGTATCTTTTTTAACGTTCTGTATCATTTTGTAACGTATAAAGTTGTTTTGTCACAAGTTGTTCCATTTTGTAACAAACCCTCGTTTTTAACCTGGTGTATCTTTTTGTAACATATTTTTGAATGGAATCCTGTTCTTATGTAATGTAATAAAGGTTTCATTATGTAATAAACTGTTGGGGGTAATTTGAGAATATTGTACCATAATTTTTACATCACATTTTGTTTTTTTTAACCAGTCAAATAGTTTTTCTCAGGAAACATTATTGTTGTTGTTTTTTACCGTAACATGTTGTCTTCTATCATACAGCAGGGTTATTTACTATAATATATTGTTTCTTTAATGTAACAGAACTTAACATTTAATAACATATAATTTCCTTCATTGACATATTTCATAACTTCATGTATCATTTTGTGACATCATATGAATTCATCTGTAACAGATCCTGTTGTTTCTTAAAGTCATAGGTTGTTTTGTTGTATCTTATCTGAGTAAGCAGGAAGTTGTCTGCTGAGGAACAAACTGAATAACAGCAGCTTCCTGTAAAGACAGGAAGTCTGTTATATGTCTGACAGAATGATGCTCTCTGAACAAACACGCTGAATTTAAACATTCATTTTCTTCATCCTACCCATCTCATCTCACTTCCCATCATTCTCCACCTCTCTCTCTCTCTCTCTCTCTCTCTCTCTCTGCGGCGTCTTTCTTCCTCTCTGTCTCATTCAGGTGGTTTCCATGTGAACAAAATGCTATTTTTGGATCCTGTTTTTTTTTTTTTTTTTTTTTTTGTATCCTTCCTTCAGTCTTTCTTCTTCTCCTTCTGCTTCCCTAAAGTACATCTTGTTCCCACAACTTTCTTCTTTGCAGCGTGGAGGAATGAAGGAGGAATGAAGGAGGAGTGAAGGAGGAATGAAGGAGGAATGAAGGAGGAATGAAGGAGGTCAGGATGTGATGAGACCCCGCCCCGTCTGGATGTCATGATCTGGACCTGTTGGAGCTTCTGTTTGGCTGAAAACTACCACACCGGGCTCGTCGTTACACTCTGAAATCATCTCTCTTTGAGGAAACCAGACCTGAATTTATTTTTCTGTATCAGATTTTGAAGGATCTCAGGAATCTCAGGAGAGGGAAAACTGAAGGGGCGTGTTAGTGTCATGAAGGCCCAGATGACCGTGTTTCTATTTTTAAGTCATGATTCTGAGCAGAACCCCCCCCCCCCCTCCCCGTGGACGTTATTGGCAGATGAAAAAGACAGTCCTACTTTTCAAACGCTGCCGGAGCTCCCTGCCTGCCAGAGTCCCTTTAAAGCCACTGTTATCTGGATGAGTTCAGACGCTCACTCTGTTTTAATACAGGCATTCGTCCTTCAGGGAGACTCAACCTGGCTTCAGACGCAGAGCAGCACAACGTGTCCTTCAGAGGCTGAACCTGCAGCGGCGGCCGTCACACAGACCCCGCTGGAGCAGAATTCAAAGATGGACCCCGTTCAGCTCGCCTCGTCTTCAATCATTTGATCTTTTCCTGCTCCTCTTCGTCCAATCAGATCACCTAATCTCCCTCCATTTAAATGGAAATACAGCCGTTCTATAATCCATTTATAATTACGGTGCATGCATACCTCCGTCTGCGTGTGTTCGTCACCTCGGGGATCATCTCTGTGTTAATGGGAACACCTCAGCCTCCGCTAATGGTCTCCCTGAGACTCACTGAGCAGGTCCTTCAGCCACATCCGAGGCTGTGATGAGTCCTTTGACTGAGGCCAGGAGAGAGAGGGCATGTGATTTAGATCAGGCTGCCAGCAAACGCTAACGATGAGTGACACTTAGGACTTTAAAGAGGGGTGTTGTGGTTGGTTTGAGTCCCCTTTATCAGCCTTCCTTTTAGCTGCTGTCTCTTTAAGGCTTCCCTGCTCCACACACCCCCTTCCCTTTGATTGGCCAGCGTGTTTTGGAGGCCTTTTGGGGGTGGAGCTATGTGCAGACCTTGGTGTTTGAGGTCTTCAACATGTAGTAAACCAGTGAGGAGATCCTTCAGGGATTTCATCAACATATGAACATGTAGAGGTTGGTTGAGCTGTTTCTTTATGTCCATGTTTAGAATATAAGAAAGCAGAGTAGCCCCTCTTTAAGAGCAGTTTGGTCACGTTTTTCTGTATAAACCATAATTTACCATGCAAAGAAAGTCCCTCACAGAAGGTTTAAATCACTGCCTGGTTTAAGACCTGCAAGACCACGTTTCTCAAGTTGTTTCAGACCAAGGACCACTTGGAAATATCAGTCCAGAACTGATGTAGTTTGGGACGGAGCCATCGGTTCAAAGAAACAACCTGCGCCATCACTGCTGCAGAGAAAATGTTGGTGTAATGTCTTCCCTGGAGCCGCAGAGCCGTCGCTGATGAGCAGAGAGACGTTACGAGTCTGCGGCGGGATCCTGAGTGTCATCCTGACAGAGATCACTCCAAATCTCCTGAAATAAAAAGACCGCTGCAGCTGCTCCCAATCACCAGCACGAGTGCCCAAACTGCAGAGTAATCATCCCGATCGGCGTCTGTAATCACGCAGCGTACATCATATTGTCATGCTGAGCAGGCTCACACATCTGCAATCACACGGAGCTCACTGCAATCACAGAAAACACACAACGAGACATTTGCTGTCCTCTGTTTCTGTGCGGCCTCCTCCTCTCCAATCAGGAGCGTCTGCCTCAACCACAGACGTCTTCATTTAGAGACGACCGAACACGTTATTTAAAAAACACACAAAAAAAAATCAAGTTTCTGTTTGGTTTTTGATTACGGAAACATTTTAACCTCCTTAGAGATGTTAATTTACGAGATACACTCAGGAAACAGCTCAGCGTTGAGAAGGTAACGGTGTAGTGAGCAGGTGGTTTTGACAGCGTAAAACAGAGAGTCGTCTGCATAACGTCGCACTCGCTGGACATCCACCCACTAATTACCAGCGAAAAACATGAAATGGCTTCAAGACTTTTCTCTCCTTTCCTTTTCTTTTTGGTGTTCTGTGATTCTTACGCCCTTATATGGGCATTGAAGGCAAGTTTTCCCACGAGGCACGACATTCAACGATTTAAGGACACGAGAAGAAAAACTCTGCAGTGACCAAGATGGTCGTCAAGCTGCCTAAAACGATTCTCTCGAACTTGCAGAGGAGAGGAACATCTCAGGGAACAATCGATGAAGTGCTGTTGCTCTCCTGTCGTTGGTCAGTTTCAGGATTGTGTATCCCAAACACAATCTACTGCAGATAATGTCATTCCCAAACACGGCCGTGGCGGCTTGTTGTGGACTTTCTAATCGAGCCCCGATGGACCGGGCGGGGAGCTGTGGTCAAGGGCGTTTGATTCTGTTAATTGCTTCTCAGGGAGGGCGGACGTGGACGGCGTGCAGAGAGGTGGAGGCTGAGAGAATGAAGAAACGCTGCTGTTGTTTCACACACACACACACACACACACACACACACACATGTAAACACAGGTTTTTGTTTTAAAGGCTGCCACCTTGAAAAAACAAAAAAGGAAGTGTTTTTTCTGGATCCTCCTCGTCACTGCTGACGTCACGTCCCAGGACGTAGAAAAGAAGCCTGAATTCAGACGAATCGGCATCGAGCGGCTAATCCAGAAGGTTTTGACGTTCGAGCATCTTATGCTTCAGATTTTGTTTTCAGCCAAACAAAAGCAGAAGGTGTGTGGAAATGTAAAGCTACGGAGGAAAAAAAATGACGAGCGCAGGCGGAGGTCACCATGACAAGGCCATGGCACCAATTCTCAGAGCCGTTCCATTAAAGAGGATCCTCCTACATATCCTGCGCATCATCTCCTCCAGATTTCCCTCCAGCTCGTGGAGTGTGAATCCTGCAGGATCATGTCCTGAATTTAAATGAGACGTCTGCAGCATTTTCCTCGCTCCACAGTCGGAGGTTTTTCTGACTTCCCCCTGCTAATCTTCAGAACTGTTCCACACTTTTACCAAGTGCTCAGGTTACTTAATAAACAGAAGCAGCCCACTGTCTGTCACAGGAGAGGTTTTCATTTTTTCATCTCTCCTGTTCCTCCTTCTAACGAGCAATAAGCATTTCATTTCCCCTGAACCGCCTGTGTGGGCCCACAGTAATTGCATTGTCTCCCTCCTGAGACCCGGCTGCCTACGGTCCATCTGTGAGCCAGCTTATTGCTGCAGAAGAGATTTACTATTGCATTATTTTATCAATATTGCACAGAACAGGGGGCCTGCCTGGGCTCCTGCCAGGACTGTGGAGTCTTGGCAAGCCGTGCAGGAGACGACAAACTTCAGCGCGAGAAGTTTGATGTGGTACGAAGTGCTGCGGATCAACAAGGTGGCAGACTAACGAGAATATAAACCGAGGGCGTCTTTTAAGAAACGGGCAGCGCAGCGTGGGTTATTTATTAAAGAGCTTAAAATAGACCCGCGCAGACGTCTTCTCTCAACTTGTTTACTGCAACGTGAAAGAGACGAGAACAGTGACGCCAGCGGCCGAGAAAAAGCCAGACGATACACGTGAGTCTTTAGGAGAGACCCGGAAGAGGACACTGGGTTTACAAATGCTCCGTCACCACTTGTGACCAGATCAGATTTAGGATTCTTGGAGTCCGGCAAGAAGACCCAGTGAGTCCACAGATCCAGGCTGGAGACTGGGCATTTAAAGCATTAAAACACAAGCTGTGACGTCTTTAAATCAAGTCTTAAAGTCACGAACACCACACTGAAGGATTTCACCTGCTGCCAGCAGACAGGATACAGGAGAACCAGACTGAACAGACTGGACCCTGTGGACCCTGTGGACCCTGTGGACCCTGTGGACCCTGACATGAGAATTATGGCCAAGCTGACGTCTCTGATGGACATTTATTAAGTTGAAATGCTGACTCAGCATTTCAACTTATTGTTATTCGACTTTATTAAGTTGAAATGCTGACTCAGCATTTCAACTTATTGTTCTTCGACTTTATTAAACTTTTTCTTATTCTTATTCTTCCGTACACTTTTTGGCACTTTTCACAGCCTTCAAATTTTCACCGATTTTCACCGTTCAACTTTTAAACTATTCAGCTCCTTTAGGACATGTGTGCTATATCTTTTCACTTTTCTAACTCTTAAACTTTTTGAATTATTTCACTTTTTGTCAAAAAAACTTCCCATCTGAAATGACTGGGGAACTCAGACTTTTGCTCCTAAAACTCCTTCAACTTTGAGCTCCTCAAACTTCATCATACTTCCACTTACAGACTCCATTCTTGCTTCAAAATGTTCACTTATCTTTCCACTTTTCACTCATCTTTCAACTTTTTCACTATCTTTCACTGTTTTTGAGATTTCACTCCTTAAACAACACAAACTTTTCAGATTTTCCACTAAAAACTCAGCTTTCACAGTGTGTGACATCAACAGTCAGAGTGGAGCAGAAGCTGATGACACACAAAAAATCTGCCAAACAAATTGCTCGTGAAACCACAAACTTCACTCCACAAACATAAAAAACACATCAAAACGTAGGTATTTTCGTTGTGCTTCTGTTAAAGTGGCTTTTGACATCACAGGATGAAGCACTAAGTCAGAAAAGGACCAACTGTCAGGACACCCCCCTGTCCTCCTCTCATCTACTTTCACTGTTAACTCTTGAGGGGTTTCATCAGAGATCAGCATAAGATCACTCATTTTCAACTCAGATTTTCTGTGCTTTCTACTGGCCCTACAGAAATAAAATGCACATTGACAGGTTCATCAAAGTCTTGTGATTCCCACAGTGTGCTCGTTTTTCTCATATCTATCACCGTTTCGGCACAGCATGCGATGTTGAGATCCCAAATCCCAAAGCCTTCAGCTGCTTGAGCAGCATTCTAACTGCAGTTACTCTGTTATGATTTGAGCTGTGGTCGCCATGGTTACAGCTGAGCTCAGCTTTCTCACTGCTTCTTCAGTCCATCTTCTTCACTTTTTCTTTCCCACTTCATTTTATCCTTCTTCTTTCTCACTCCATCTCTTTTAGTTCTTCTTTCTCACTCTTTCTTCATGTCTTTCTTCACTTCTTCACTTCCTCACTCCTTCTTTCTTCTTCTTCTTCTTCTTCTTCTTCTTCTTCTTCTTCTTCTTCTTCTTCACTCCTTTTTCCTCACTTCCTCCTCTTCTTTACTTATACTTCTTAACTCTCAACTTTGTTCAAAACATTTTTACAATAGAATCAGAGACTCTGCTTATCCACTCAAACTCATTAAACTTCATCTGCTTCTACCTTCTGCATCCTTTGACTCACAGACACCATTAACACATTAATCTGATCACGTGACTTTATGCTATTTACACATTACTCATGGATTTTGCTGTCATTTACATTTTTTTAAAACATTTTATGACAAACATGTTCTCTTCTTCACTTCTTTTTCACTTTTTTCACTCCAACTACTTCAGTCTGTCTTCTTAAGCTCATTCTTTTTATGCTGCTTTCTCATTTCTTTTTCTTTTCTTCTTCTTTACTTCACATGACTTTATGCTATTTACACATAACTCATAGATTTTGCTGTTGTTTACATTTTTTCAACATTTTATTGTTTAAACAGTCTAAAAACTTCTTAAGTTCTTCTTTGCTCCTTCTTCTTTTTATACGGCTTTCTCATTTCTTCACTCCTTTATTCTCACTTCTTCTTTACATCCTGGCTTCTTTTTCACTTCTTCTTCACTACTTCTTTTTCTTCATCACCCTTTCTCTCTCACTCCTTTCTTCATCACTTTCTTCACTTCTTTTTCCTAAACTTCTCCTTCACTCTTTCTTCCTCACTGCTTTTTCACTTTCTTTTTTCCCCACTATTTCTTTCTCTCTTCTTTTACACTCCATCTTTCTCTTCACTTTTTCACTCACTCCATCTTTTTCAATCCGTCTACCTCACTTCCTGGTCTTCTTCACTACTACTTCTTAACCCTTTCGTCTTCACTTTTTTCCACATTTTCAGCTTTGTTTCACTATTTCAAGTCTTCAGCTTCAGCATTTCAACGCATTTTCTTCAGGAAATGCAACTTTTCTAGTTAAGTTGAAATGCTGACTCAGCATTTCAACTTATTGTTATTCGACTTTATTATTAAGTTGAAATGCTGACTCAGCATTTCAACTTATTGTTCTTCGACTTTATTAAACTTTTTCTTATTCTTCCGTACACTTTTTGGCACTTTTCACAGCCTTCAAATTTTCACCGATTTTCACCGTTCAACTTTTAAACTATTCAGCTCCTTTAGGACATTTGTGCTATATCTTTTCACTTTTCTAACTCTTAAACTTTTTGAATTATTTCACTTTTTGTCAAAAAAACTTCCCATCTGAAATGACTGGGGAACTCAGACTTTTGCTCCTAAAACTCCTTCAACTTTGAGCTCCTGAAACTTCATCATACTTCCACTTACAGACTCCATTCTTGCTTCAAAATGTTCACTTATCTTTACACTTTTCACTCATCTTTCAACTTTTTCACTATCTTTCACTGTTTTTGAGATTTCACTCCTTAAACAACACAAACTTTTCAGATTTTCCACTAAAAACTCAGCTTTCACAGTGCGTGACATCAACAGTCAGAGTGGAGCAGCAGCTGATGACACACAATAAACTTCCCAAACAAACTGCTCGTGAAACCACAAACTTCACTCCACAAACATAAAAAACACATCAAAACGTAGGTATTTTCGTTGTGCTTCTGTTAAAGTGGCTTTTGACATCACAGGATGAAGCACTAAGTCAGAAAAGGACCAACTGTCAGGACACCCCCCTGTCCTCCCCTCATCTACTTTCACTGTTAGCCCTTGAGGGATTTTCTCAGAGATCAGCACAAGATCACTCATTTTCAACTCAGATTTTCTGTGCTTTCTACTGGCCCTACAGAAATAAAATGCACATTGACGTGTTCCTCATAGTCTTGTGATTCCCACAGTGTGCTCGTTTTTCTCATATCTATCACAGTTTAGGCACAGCGTGCGCTTGTTCAAAACTGTTTCAGCAGAAATCCCAAAGCCTTCAGCTGCTTGAACAGCATTCCAACTGCAGTTACTCTGTTATGATTTGAGCTGTGGTCGCCATGGTAACAGCTGAGCTCAGCTTTCTCACTGCTTCTTCAGTCCATCTTCTTCACTTTTTCTTTCCCACTTCATTTTATCCTTCTTCTTTCTCACTCCATCTCCTTTAGTTCTTCTTTCTCACTATTTCTTCATGTCTTTCTTCACTCTTCACTTCCTCACTCTTTCTTCTTCTTCTTCTTCTTCTTCTTCTTCTTCTTCTTCTTCTTCTTCTTCTTCTTCTTCTTCTTCTTCTTCACCCCTTTCCCCTCACTCCCTCTTCTTCTTCTTCTTCTTCTTCTTCTTCTTCTTCTTCTTCTTCTTCTTCTTCTTCTTCTTCTTCTTCTTCTTCTTCTTCACCCTTTTTCCCTCACTTCTTCTTCTTCTTCTTCTTCTTCTTCTTCTTCTTCTTCTTCTTCTTCTTCTTCTTCTTCTTCTTCTTCACTCCTTTTTCCTCACTTCCTCCTCTTCTTGACTTATACTTCTTCACTCTCAACTTTGTTCAAAACATTTTTACAATAGAATCAGAGACTCTGCTTATCCACTCAAACTCATTAAACTTCACCTGCTTCTACCTTCTGCATCCTTTGACTCACAGACACCATTAACACATTTATGTGATCACGTGACTTTATGCTTTTTACACATTACTCATGGATTTTGCTGTCATCTACATTTTTTAAAAACATTTTATGACAAACATTTTCTCTTCTTCACTTCTTTTTCATTGTTTTTAACTCCATCTCCTTCAGTCTCTTCTTTAGCTCATTCTTTTTATACTGCTTTCTTATTTCTTTTTCTTTTCTTCTTCTTTGCTTCACATGACTTTATGCTATTTACACATAACTCGCTCATTCTTTTTATACTGCTTTCTTATTTCTTTTTCTTTTCTTCTTCTTTGCTTCACATGACTTTATGCTATTTACACATAACTCATAGATTTTGCTGTTATTTACATTTTTTCAACATTTTATTGTTTAAACAGTCTAAAAACTTCTTAAGTTCTTCTTTGCTCCTTCTTCTTTTTATACGGCTTTCTCATTTCTTCACTCCTTTATTCTCACTTTTTCTTCTTTACATCCTGGCTTCTTTTTCACTTCTTCTTCACTACTTCTTTTTCTTCATCACCCTTTCTCTCTCACTCCTTTCTTCATCACTTTCTTCACTTCTTTTTCCTAAACTTCTACTTCACTCTTTCTTCCTCACTGCTTCTTCACTTTCTTTTTTCCCCACTATTTCTTTCTCTCTTCTTTTACACTCCATCTTTCTCTTCACTTTTTCACTCACTCCATCTTTTTCAATCCATCTACCTCACTTCCTGGTCTTCTTCACTACTACTTCTTAACCCTTTCGTCTTCACTTTTTTCCACATTTTCAGCTTTGTTTCACTATTTCAAGTCTTCAGCTTCAGCATTTCAACGCATTTTCTTCAGGAAATGCAACTTTTCTAGTTATTATTAAACTTATTCTTCTTATTCTTCCGTACACTTTTTGGCACTTTTCACAGCCTTCAAATTTTCACCGATTTTCACCGTTCAACTTTTAAACTATTCAGCTCCTTTAGGACATGTGTGCTATATCTTTTCACTTTTCTAACTCTTAAACTTTTTGAATTATTTCACTTTTTGTCAAAAAAACTTCCCATCTGAAATGACTGGGGAACTCAGACTTTTGCTCCTAAAACTCCTTCAACTTTGAGCTCCTCAAACTTCATCATACTTCCACTTACAGACTCCATTCTTGCTTCAAAATGTTCACTTATCTTTCCACTTTTCACTCATCTTTCAACTTTTTCACTATCTTTCACTGTTTTTGAGATTTCACTCCTTAAACAACACAAACTTTTCAGATTTTCCACTAAAAACTCAGCTTTCACAGTGCGTGACATCAACAGTCAGAGTGGAGCAGCAGCTGATGAAACACAATAAACTTCCCAAACAACCTGCTCTTGAAAACACAAACTTCACTCCACAAACATAAAAAACACATCAAAACGTAGGTATTTTCGTTGTGCTTCTGTTAAAGTGGCTTTTGACATCACAGGATGAAGCACTAAGTCAGAAAAGGACCAACTGTCAGGACACCCCCCTGTCCTCCTCTCATCTACTTTCACTGTAAGCCCTTGAGGGGTTTCCTCAGAGATCAGCATAAGATCACTCATTTTCAACTCAGATTTTCTGTGCTTTCTACTGGCCCTACAGAAATAAAATGCACATTGACAGGTTCCTCATAGTCTTGTGATTCCCACAGTGTGCTCGTTTTTCTCATATCTATCACAGTTTAGGCACAGCGTGCGCTTGTTCAAAACTGTTTCAGCAGAAATCCCAAAGCCTTCAGCTGCTTGAACAGCATTCTAACTGCAGTTACTCTGTTATGATTTGAGCTGTGGTCGCCATGGTTACAGCTGAGCTCAGCTTTCTCACTGCTTCTTCACTCCATCTTCTTCACTTTTTCTTTCCCACTTCATTTTATCCTTCTTCTTTCTCACTCCATCTCTTTTAGTTCTTCTTTCTCACTCTTTCTTCATGCCTTTCTTCACTCTTCACTTCCTCACTCCTTCTTTCTTCTTCTTCTTCTTCTTCTTCACCCTTTTTCCCTCACTTCTTCTTCTTCTTCTTCTTCTTCTTCTTCTTCTTCTTCTTCTTCTTCTTCACCCCTTTCCCCACAATCCCTCTTCTTCTTCTTCTTCTTCTTCTTCTTCTTCTTCTTTCTTCTTCACTCCTTTTTCCTCAGTCCCTCCTTTTCTTTACTTATACTTCTTCACTCTCAACTTTGTTCAAAACATTTTTACAATAGAATCAGAGACTCTGCTTATCCACTCAAACTCATTAAACTTCATCTGCTTCTACCTTCTGCATCCTTTGACTCACAGACACCATTAACACATTAATCTGATCACGTGACTTTATGCTATTTACACATTACTCATAGATTTTGCTGTCATTTACATTTTTTAAAACATTTTATGACAAACATTTTCTCTTCTTCACTTCTTTTTCACTTTTTTCACTCCATCTCCTTCAGTCTCTTCTTAAGCTCATTCTTTTTATACTGCTTTCTCATTTCTTTTTCTTTTCTTCTTCTTTGCTTCACATGACTTTATGCTATTTACACATAACTCATAGATTTTGCTGTTATTTACATTTTTTCAACATTTTATTGTTTAAACAGTCTAAAAACTTCTTAAGTTCTTCTTTGCTCCTTCTTCTTTTTATTAGGCTTTCTCATTTTTTCACTCCTTTATTCTCACTTCTTCTTTACATCCTGGCTTCTTTTTCACTTCTTCTTTTTCTTCATCACCCCTTCTCCCTCACTCCTTTCTTCATCACTTTCTTCACTTCTTTTTCCTAAACTTCTCCTTCACTCTTTCTTCCTCACTGCTTCTTCACTTTCTTTTTTCCCCACTATTTCTTTCTCTCTTCTTTTACACTCCATCTTTCTCTTCACTTTTTCACTCACTTCATCTTTTTCAATCCATCTACCTCACTTCCTGGTCTTCTTCACTACTACTTCTTCACCCTTTCTTCTTCACTTTTTTTCCACATTTTCAGCTTTGTTTCACTATTTCAAGTCTTCAGCTTCAGCATTTCAACGCATTTTCTTCAGGAAATGCAACTTTTCTAGTTATTAAACTTATTCTTCTTATTCTTCCGTACACTTTTTGGCACTTTTCACAGCCTTCAAATTTTCACCGATTTTCACCGTTCAACTTTTAAACTATTCAGCTCCTTTAGGACATGTGTGCTATATCTTTTCACTTTTCTAACTCTTAAACTTTTTGAATTATTTCACTTTTTGTCAAAAAAACTTCCCATCTGAAATGACTGGGGAACTCAGACTTTTGCTCCTAAAACTCCTTCAACTTTGAGCTCCTCAAACTTCATCATACTTCCACTTACAGACTCCATTCTTGCTTCAAAATGTTCACTTATCTTTCCACTTTTCACTCATCTTTCAACTTTTTCACTATCTTTCACTGTTTTTGAGATTTCACTCCTTAAACAACACAAACTTTTCAGATTTTCCACTAAAAACTCAGCTTTCACAGTGCGTGACATCAACAGTCAGAGTGGAGCAGCAGCTGATGAAACACAATAAACTTCCCAAACAACCTGCTCTTGAAAACACAAACTTCACTCCACAAACATAAAAAACACATCAAAACGTAGGTATTTTCGTTGTGCTTCTGTTAAAGTGGCTTTTGACATCACAGGATGAAGCACTAAGTCAGAAAAGGACCAACTGTCAGGACACCCCCCTGTCCTCCTCTCATCTACTTTCACTGTAAGCCCTTGAGGGGTTTCCTCAGAGATCAGCATAAGATCACTCATTTTCAACTCAGATTTTCTGTGCTTTCTACTGGCCCTACAGAAATAAAATGCACATTGACAGGTTCCTCATAGTCTTGTGATTCCCACAGTGTGCTCGTTTTTCTCATATCTATCACAGTTTAGGCACAGCGTGCGCTTGTTCAAAACTGTTTCAGCAGAAATCCCAAAGCCTTCAGCTGCTTGAACAGCATTCTAACTGCAGTTACTCTGTTATGATTTGAGCTGTGGTCGCCATGGTTACAGCTGAGCTCAGCTTTCTCACTGCTTCTTCACTCCATCTTCTTCACTTTTTCTTTCCCACTTCATTTTATCCTTCTTCTTTCTCACTCCATCTCTTTTAGTTCTTCTTTCTCACTCTTTCTTCATGCCTTTCTTCACTCTTCACTTCCTCACTCCTTCTTTCTTCTTCTTCTTCTTCTTCTTCACCCTTTTTCCCTCACTTCTTCTTCTTCTTCTTCTTCTTCTTCTTCTTCTTCTTCTTCTTCTTCTTCACCCCTTTCCCCACAATCCCTCTTCTTCTTCTTCTTCTTCTTCTTCTTCTTCTTCTTTCTTCTTCACTCCTTTTTCCTCAGTCCCTCCTTTTCTTTACTTATACTTCTTCACTCTCAACTTTGTTCAAAACATTTTTACAATAGAATCAGAGACTCTGCTTATCCACTCAAACTCATTAAACTTCATCTGCTTCTACCTTCTGCATCCTTTGACTCACAGACACCATTAACACATTAATCTGATCACGTGACTTTATGCTATTTACACATTACTCATAGATTTTGCTGTCATTTACATTTTTTAAAACATTTTATGACAAACATTTTCTCTTCTTCACTTCTTTTTCACTTTTTTCACTCCATCTCCTTCAGTCTCTTCTTAAGCTCATTCTTTTTATACTGCTTTCTCATTTCTTTTTCTTTTCTTCTTCTTTGCTTCACATGACTTTATGCTATTTACACATAACTCATAGATTTTGCTGTTATTTACATTTTTTCAACATTTTATTGTTTAAACAGTCTAAAAACTTCTTAAGTTCTTCTTTGCTCCTTCTTCTTTTTATTAGGCTTTCTCATTTTTTCACTCCTTTATTCTCACTTCTTCTTTACATCCTGGCTTCTTTTTCACTTCTTCTTTTTCTTCATCACCCCTTCTCCCTCACTCCTTTCTTCATCACTTTCTTCACTTCTTTTTCCTAAACTTCTCCTTCACTCTTTCTTCCTCACTGCTTCTTCACTTTCTTTTTTCCCCACTATTTCTTTCTCTCTTCTTTTACACTCCATCTTTCTCTTCACTTTTTCACTCACTTCATCTTTTTCAATCCATCTACCTCACTTCCTGGTCTTCTTCACTACTACTTCTTCACCCTTTCTTCTTCACTTTTTTTCCACATTTTCAGCTTTGTTTCACTATTTCAAGTCTTCAGCTTCAGCATTTCAACGCATTTTCTTCAGGAAATGCAACTTTTCTAGTTATTATTAAACTTTTTCTTATTCTTCCGTACACTTTTTGGCTCTTTTCACAGCCTTCAAATTTTCACCGATTTTCACCGTTCAACTTTTAAACTATTCAGCTCCTTTAGGACATTTGTGCTATATCTTTTCACTTTTCTAACTCTTAAACTTTTTGAATTATTTCACTTTTTGTCAAAAAAACTTCCCATCTGAAATGACTGGGGAACTCAGACTTTTGCTCCTAAAACTCCTTCAACTTTGAGCTCCTCAAACTTCATCATACTTCCACTTACAGACTCCATTCTTGCTTCAAAATGTTCACTTATCTTTACACTTTTCACTCATCTTTCAACTTTTTCACTATCTTTCACTGTTTTTGAGATTTCACTCCTTAAACAACACAAACTTTTCAGATTTTCCACTAAAAACTCAGCTTTCACAGTGCGTGACATCAACAGTCAGAGTGGAGCAGCAGCTGATGAAACACAATAAACTTCCCAAACAACCTGCTCGTGAAACCACAAACTTCACTCCACAAACATAAAAAACACATCAAAACGTAGGTATTTTCGTTGTGCTTCTGTTAAAGTTGCTTTTGACATCACAGGATGAAGCACTAAGTCAGAAAAGGACCAACTGTCAGGACACCCCCCTGTCCTCCTCTCATCTACTTTCACTGTAAGCCCTTGAGGGATTTTCTCAGAGATCAGCACAAGATCACTCATTTTCAACTCAGATTTTCTGTGCTTTCTACTGGCCCTACAGAAATAAAATGCACATTGACAGGTTCCTCATAGTCTTGTGATTCCCACAGTGTGCTCGTTTTTCTCATATCTATCACCGTTTCGGCACAGCATGCGATGTTGCGATGCCAAATCCCAAAGCCTTCAGCTGCTTGAGCAGCATTCTAACTGCAGTTACTCTGTTATGATTTGAGCTGTGGTCGCCATGGTTACAGCTGAGCTCAGCTTTCTCACTGCTTCTTCAGTCCTTCTTCTTCACTTTTTCTTTCCCACTTCATTTTATCCTTTTTCTTTCTCACTCCATCTCTTTTAGTTCTTCTTTCTCACTCTTTCTTCATGTCTTTCTTCACTCTTCACTTCCTCACTCCTTCTTCTTCTTCTTCTTCTTCTTCTTCTTCTTCTTCTTCTTCTTCTTCTTCTTCTTCTTTGCTTCACATGACTTTATGCTATTTACACATAACTCATAGATTTTGCTGTTGTTTACATTTTTTCAACATTTTATTGTTTAAACAGTCTAAAAACTTCTTAAGTTCTTCTTTGCTCCTTCTTCTTTTTATACGGCTTTCTCATTTCTTCACTCCTTTATTCTCACTTTTTCTTCTTTACATCCTGGCTTCTTTTTCACTTCTTCTTCACTACTTCTTTTTCTTCATCACCCTTTCTCCCTCACTCCTTTCTTCATCACTTTCTTCACTTCTTTTTCCTAAACTTCTCCTTCACTCTTTCTCTCTCACCACTTCTTCACTTTCTTTTTTCCCCACTATTTCTTTCTCTCTTCTTTTACACTCCATCTTTCTCTTCACTTTTTCACTCACTCCATCTTTTTCAATCCATCTACCTCACTTCCTGGTCTTCTTCACTACTACTTCTTAACCCTTTCGTCTTCACTTTTTTCCACATTTTCCACTTTGTTTCACTATTTCAAGTCTTCAGCTTCAGCATTTCAACGCATTTTCTTCAGGAAATGCAACTTTTCTAGTTTCTAGATGACATTTATGATGTTATACTATTTAAATATTCTTTGAATTTTTGCACTTTACACTTTGTTTGCTGCTGTGACTCTGAATTTCCCTTCAGGGATCAATACAGTACATTCAATTCTATTCTATTCTATTCTATTCTATTCTATTCTATTCTATTCTATTCTATCGTTCTTCTTGTAACAAACACATTTTGAGTATCTGCCCCAGAGGGTCTACACGTGTTCCTGTCTGTGTTCCTGTCTGTGTTCCTGTCTGTGTTCCTGTCTGTGTGTCTGTGTTCCTGTCTGTGTTCCTGTCTGTGTTCCTGTCTGTGTTCGTGTCTGTGTGTCTGTGTTCCTGTCTGTGTTCCTGTCTGTGTTCCTGTCTGTGTTCCTGTCTGTGTTCGTGTCTGTGTGTCTGTGTTCCTGTCTGTGTTCCTGTCTGTGTTCTTGTCCGTGCCATGTCTGTGTTCTTGTCTGTGTTCCTGTCTGTGTTCCTGTCTGTGTTCTTGTCTGTGTTCCTGTCTGTGTTCCTGTCTGTGTTTTTGTCTGTGTTCCTGTCTGTGTTCCTGTCTGTGTTCTTGTCTGTGTTCCTGTCTTTGTTCCTGTCTGTGTTCTTGTCTGTGTTCCTGTCTGTGTTCCTGTCTGTGTTTTTGTCTGTGTTCCTGTCTGTGTTCCTGTCTGTGTTCTTGTCTGTGTTCCTGTCTTTGTTCCTGTCTGTGTTCCTGTCTGTGTTCCTGTCTGTGTTCCTGTCTGTGTTTTTGTCTGTGTTCCTGTCTGTGTTCCTGTCTGTGTTCTTGTCTGTGTTCCTGTCTTTGTTCCTGTCTGTGTTCTTGTCTGTGTTCCTGTCTTTGTTCCTGTCTGTGTTCTTGTCTGTGTTCCTGTCTGTGTTCTTGTCTGTGTTCCTGTCTTTGTTCCTGTCTGTGTTCCTGTCTTTGTTCCTGTCTGTTTTCTTGTCTGTGTTCCTGTCTGTGTTCCTGTCTGTGTTTTTGTCTGTGTTCCTGTCTGTGTTCTTGTCTGTGTTCCTGTCTGTGTTCCTGTCTGTGTTCTTGTCTGTGTTCCTGTCTGTGTTCCTGTCTGTGTTCTTGTCTGTGTTCTTGTCTGTGTTCCTGTCTGTGTTCCTGTCTGTGTTCCTGTCTGTGTTCTTGTCTTTGTTCCTGTCTGTGTTCTTGTCTGTGTTCCTGTCTGTGTTCCTGTCTGTGTTCCTGTCTGTGTTCTTGTCTGTGTTCTTGTCTGTGTTCCTGTCTGTGTTCCTGTCTGTGTTCCTGTCTGTGTTCTTGTCTGTGTTCTTGTCTGTGTTCCTGTCTGTGTTCCTGTCTGTGTTCCTGTCTGTGTTCCTGTCTGTGTTCCTGTCTGTATTCTTGTCTGTGTTCCTGTCTGTGTTCCTGTCTGTGTTCCTGTCTGTATTCTTGTCTGTGTTCCTGTCTGTGTTCCTGTCTGTGTTCCTGTCTGTGTTCCTGTCTGTGTTCCTGTCTGTGTTCCTCGTCATGAGATGAGCATCACTTGTAGAAGCTGCAGATCTGTTATCAGCAGCTCTGATGTGGATTCATTCTTTTCATTATCAGTTCAAAACACACTCAGTACATGGTTTGTGTCTCATTAGGTGGACTGATTGTCCACACACACACACACACACACACACACACACACACACACACACACACACACTCACAGCTATCTGATTGCTGCCTGTGGAAACTCTTTCATTTGATTTCTTCCTCGTTTAGCTGCTCTGATTGATTTATTTTCAGTCTCTCCTCTCTCTCATCGTTCATGTCAGAAGAACAGTTTGTGTATTCACAGCATTCTTCTTCTCTGAATTTTCAGCCTCCATAACCTCATGTCCTCCAGGATGTCCAGGTTGGCCTCCTAAGGCTCTGATAGGAGGGTTTTAAACATGAGAGTCGCTCCCTGTACTCTCTCAGTCTTCGTAGATGTTTCTTTTAAACATCTCTCTCTCTCTCTCTCTCTCTCTCTCTCTCTCTCTCTCTCTCTCTCTCTCTCTCTCTCTCTCTTTCTCTCTCTCTCTCTCTGTTTCTTTCTCTGACAGGGCGGGGCATCCCAGCACTCCCTCGGTGGTGGGTCAGGATGGCGAGGAAAACCCTGCAGCGCTGGCAGAGAGCTGCTTTAGAGAGCTGCTGGGCCGAGCGGCTTACGGCAACATGAACAACGCAGTCCGACCCGTGCTGGTGTGAGTACCTGAACCTGAACCTGAACCTGAACCTGAGCCTGAGCCTGAGCCTGAGCCTGAGCCTGAAGGCAGAGTGGTTGGTTTTAAAATGTGAACAAATGATGTGAGCACTCAAACCTCCCAGAGACATCAATTCATGTCTTTCTAAGCACAACCAAAACTACTGGACGGGGTTTGAGCCCACAGGTAAAGTCCTGCAACCATGAAGCAGGAGTCCCAGGTTCACTTCCTGTCCACATGTCATTCCCTCACTCTCTCTCCAAGTTTTCTGCTCTGTCCACTGTCGGATCCTCTCCGAGTTAATGTGTAGAAGCCCAGGAATACGACTTAAAAACAGCGAGTAATACAAAAAACAAACAAAAAACAAACAAAAAAACATGCAGTTCCTCAAGTGTCCACTAGAGGCTGCCTCCAAAAGGGATTCAGTCCCCATTGAGCCCCTTGTTACAGTTGAAGGTGACCTACTTTGGTTTTAGATGATTTAAAGAGACAGGTACCCACCTGTCAGTGAAGTCACCCATGTCCTTATATGGGCAAAACTTGTAAGTCTATAAGCCTTAAAAAATGAGGAGTTATAAAAAACCCGCCCTCCGTACGTGTGCGCAACGAGTCTGTAACCTGTTTTTTTTTCAGCTGTAGAGATCTGCGTTTTTAGACGGTGTTTTTACAGACAGTCTCTAGTGGACACTCCTGGAACTGCAGTTTTTAGCACTTTCACACAGCATTGCATGTCTCACAGCAGGAGGTCACTGCTTGGCTCTAATGCAGGTGTGTTTTCCCTTCTTGTCTCACCTTGATGTCCCGCCAACAACTCTGGCTACTTGACTGTCTGTATGATAAATTTAAACACTTGAATGATGCATCCTGGGAGTTTTTAACCATCCGTCAAAGTGACGATTTTAAGCTTAAAAGATGTTTTTTTTGGTGTTTAACTCCCTCACATCGCTTCATGTTGCAGATCATTCCTCTGTATGTTCTGTCTTAGCTGCAGCACAGCCTTCCACTGCTAGCTGGCGCTGTTGCTCTAGCTAACAGCTTCAGTCGCGGTGCTCTGAAGCTCCACTACCTGGATGTAAACAGTCAAAGCTGACAGATATAATTTTGTAGAATGGCAACATCTGTTAGTATGTTGATTTATGGTTAAACTGACATATAACAACTTAACCAAAGATGTTAATCCGATGTTAACCTGTAAGGGGGTGCTAGCTCTGCTAGTGTTAGCCTCACTCAGGAAACCAGACGAGTCTTCTGACAGCTGCTATAACAAAAGCGATTTCTTCTCTGGGTGTGACGCTGCAGTGTCTGAGCTCCCTTCACAACCAGAGGGTTGAGAAAATAAGATGAAGTCTGGTCGGTTGGAAATCCAACAAACACGCAGGCTGTGAACGCAACGTTAGTGTCACCATATTCTGTCAAATCAAAGCAACACACACCGAGACGCGCAGCAGCGTTCAGATTCCTAATCTGCTTTATTACATGTTGGAGGCATCATACACAGACACACACACACACACACACACACACACACACACACACACACACACACACTCAGAACACAGAGGAAATTAAATGAGCTCTCTTATCACACAGAGGCTGCCGTGTGAGCGCTGCACACCCTCACCACCCGGCGGCCGTCCACCCCCTCCCCCATGGATTTGAATATCACCGCCGCCGCTCCCGTTTCCCCGCACGCTGCCCCTCCACTCAGCATGCGTCGCATAAATTGGACAATTACCAAGTGAACGGCCGGAGTCCCGCTGAGATTTCCCCTGTCACAGTCTGTTTCTGCTCTGCTGAGCCGCTCGGAGTGCAGGCTTCACTTTGCTCCTTTTATCCCCCGGCAGCTTCGCGAGGAGAGGCTCATGCAGAAATTTCGATTTGTGGGTTCTTGTGTTTAGTATTTTTAGCCCTGCTTGCGGCGTGGCTCGTGGGGGCGGTGGTGTGTGTCGGGATGCTGGTCCAGCTGAAAATGTATAACAGGTTGGATTGTGCGAGTGTTGAAAACAGGAGTCACACTTCTGGACCGGTCAAAAGAACATACGACGACCTCACTATCTGAAGTTCAAATATGTGCATTACAGGAAGTCACAATACATGTTCAGGGGTCTTATCAACAAGCCTGATCGTAGGCGGTTTACAATCTGCCGGTACTTACAGAGAAGACGAACACGTGCAGCTGCAACACGCTAATGAGAATCTAAAAATAGAATCACCAGACTGGATGTTTTTCCTGTTCCTGATGAAGAGGAGAAGACTGCAACTTGTAGAGCACGTGCAGAACGTTCAAGGCCCTGAAAAGTCCTGTTTGCAATGACCATGGATGAAAGATATAAACAGACGTCACTGCAGCTTGAATGAGCACCAGCAAGAGTCAAAGTCCCGTCACGCCGACTGAACGGACACTCAAAGCTAGATGACTCAGTCAGTGGATTTACAGCACGTGGTGATCCCACATTTTCCAGGTAGAGGACACAAGGGTTTCAGTAGCTAATATGACTAAAGCAGGGTAATGTATCATGAACAGGGGGTTTTGCAAATTGTAATCTCTAAAGTTTGTTAAAACCATCCGTCAACCAGATATTATAATATCTGAATCAGACTGATGGAGCCGTCGTTCGTCCTGTTCAGATTTGTCTCTTTTGGAGTTTTATTCACGTGACGTCACTTTTATCGATCATCGTCTCCTAAAGGTATCTGTACATCCTGGTCTCTGGTCTCACTCTATCTGAACTCCAAGATCTCTGATCCTGGTCTTTACCCAGCCTCAGCCTCAGCAGGTCCAGATCATATTCAAGCCTGAAAATCTGGTGGTTCGTGTTCAGCGTGCTCAGACCTCATCTTTAAATGCACTGTAGGCGGCTTCAGTCATGGCAGGAAGTGACACGAGTAATATCAGCTGTGAAAAGTCATACGATGGTGTGGACACTGGGGGCCATTTGAGCTGAGGAGTCATTATTGGTGTGAACATCAGGGGCCCTCAGGGGCCGTTTCCTCTTCACACCGGGGCGCTGTGTGACCCAGCTTGTTCGACCTGCTTCTAATGTGGACGTGTCCTCAAACTGACACAGGTGAACACACATGATTCTGTTCTTTACCTGGAAGGTAAAGGACAGGAAGGAGGAAGGCAAAGGTCTGTACAGACAGATATAACAGGGTACCTTAAAACAGCCGCCAAAGGTTCACTGATACAGCCCTCACGAGGGACGCCAATGAGCACAAGGAATGACCACGTAATGGTCCCTCAAAGCATACAACAGAGGAACCACTGTAACAGAGTGTACTCAGACACCTTACTGTACCCCACGTCAGACACTCCGTCAGGGTACCTTGAAACAGGCTCTTCAAATGACCATAAAACTTCAAGTGAGGATCATAAAATAACCAGAGTGAAGACGTTTAAACCATAGGTTTGACGAGTACCTGAAGAGTGACAGATATGAGTAAAAAAGAGACACCAAAGGGTACACTGTCACAGCTGCTGAAGTGTGCCTTGAAAAAAAATTAAAAGGGCCAAAGACAAAATGACATCTTAATGGAGTTGTCACAATACAGAAACCACTAACACAAAGTGTACCCAAAAACAGACCTTCAGAAGTATCTTGAAAGAAGTGCACAAGGTAATCATCAAACAGGCCAACAGGGTACACTGGCACAGCTGCTGAAGTGTGAAGTGTACAGACCCAAACAGGAAGTATAAATGACATCCCAAAGGCTTTTTCACAGTCTGATCCGGAGTGCACCCAAACCACCTAAATACAGACTAACTTAAAGGAAGGAAATCTGTAAACAGATGGTATAGGAAGTATTAAACCAAGTTACTGATGGGACCTTCAAACTAATTCCAAAGGGGACTTAAAAACAGATGCTGAAGCGTACACTGGCATGACTGCCTGAGTGCCTTTAAAATGTTGAGGGGTTCCTTAAAACAAACACCAAATGGTACCATAAAACCGTGGCCCCCAACCTTCTTTACGTTTAATGTCAGACAGTATTTTCATGGACTGATCTGTGAAGGTGAAGCAGATAAACACAAAAAAAAAAACCATAAGACCGACATGAAAACTGAGGTTGTACTGTCCTCCCTACGTGTGTGATGATACGCAGTTTGACAGTCAGCCAAACTCCAATTCAAATGATGGTTGAGTCAGGTCTCAGCTGATCTTTGTTTATTCATCAAAAGTTGAATTCAGAGTGAAAAACTATAACAAAGAAAAACACACTGATTAGCAAGGTGCTATAAACAACCTCTCCTGACAAATCATCTTGTTGTACAAATGTAGAATTAATGCTAAGCTAATTATGCTATGCTAAATGCTAAGTGCTAAGTTCAATGCCAAGTTAAGCTATTGGCAACACCAAGCTGCATGGTAATGCTACATATTAAGATAAATGCTAGGCTAACAAGGCCACATGCTAAGGTAATGTTTGATGCTAAATGACAAGCTAGGCCACATGCTACTATAAGAAAACCAGCTAGCTATGGGCTAACCAAGCTACATGCTAAGCAAACACCAAGCAACTAAACTACAGAGTACAACAAGCAAGTAAAAACACAGCTCCTGCCAACATTCTGACACTCTCGGAGCTAGCCACCTCGCTATCTTACAAAGAAAAGGACTCACACCTAGCTTAGCTTAAGCGACACAAGTCAGTTCATTGCTGAGCTTCTTCATGAGCTGGCACAAAGGAAGATCCTCCAACTTCCTGTTCCTTTTATAGACTGAACACTTCCTACCTCCTTTAAATCAAGTGCACTTCCTGTGTCGGGTTTGCAGGCCAACAGGTGGTGCCATAGTGACTTGTGACAGAACAGAGGTATTTTCCATATATAACAATAAAGGTGAATCTATGCCTATAGAGTGAGTCTGTAATGGAGAGACTCAAAGTAAAACGTCGTTCAGACTCGGATAATAAATCAAACAGAAATAATGGAAGTTATTTATTCTTTCTGTGCGGACCGGTACCTCATGACCCATGGACGGGTACCAGTCCACAGCCTGGGGCTTTGGGGCCGCTGCCATAAAAGAAAACCTTATGGACTCTCACATCATAGGACCTACTATGAAGATCTCAATCAGCCACTCAAGTATACCACCAAACAGCTAGCATGGTAGATTGAAACAGACACTGAAAGGTACGCTGACACAAACGTAAACAAATGTTCTTTAAAAAAATGATACCAAGGTGTATCTTAAAATATCCAAAGGGTACCCTCAAACAGATGCTAAAGAGTACCTTAACACAGTGTTAAACCATCAAACAAAGTCACTTTAAAGCTCTTTACCATGAAACCGACCCTTAGAAATGGTTCCTTGAATAGATTCGACCCCAAACAGTCACTCAGGGGGAACCTTGAAACAGAGGGACATTTGTAGGATTGTTTCTGAATGAAAGGATGTTTCTGAGAACGTCTCCAACGACTGATGAAACCTCAGACACTCTCAGCCGAGACAAACTCACCTGCAGCCTCTGAGCTTTGTTCTCATTGGTCGAGGGATAATGATTGTACAATTAACAGGACTTCTATCGAGTGCAACAGCAGAAGAAGCTGCAGCTCCTGCCTCACTTAAATGTTACCAGCAATCAATAGCCGGGCGCCCGAAGGTCTGCTCCATAATGACATTTCACCCTGTGTCTGTCAGAGCGGAGTGAAACAAAGCACGAGGAGGACACCTAAGTAATAAAAGTCAAAGGAAGGAGTGAGAGCTTTTGTTTTTCTCTAAGTGCCGGACTTTATTGTGTCCATTTGGGAAATAAGCCGTGTCCCTGTCAGGTCTGCTGCTCGGTATGATTATCCGTGTCAGTGAGTAAGTCTTCGTCCATCTCCTGGTGGTTTTGGTCTGGAGACTTTTTAAAGGCCTGGTTGAAGTCTTTTTGGGGACACTTTGAGTGATGTGATTTGAATCCCTGATGGAGAGAAGATGGAAATAAAGCTTTATTGTTGTACCTTCTTTACCAACCCCTGCTTGTGGAGTCGATCAGGTCGCCTCTTAGTGCTTCCATTAACTCTTAATCACATCATATTAATGTGACTACTTGACTTCAGAAGCCCCTCTCAAAGAACGGAGCTGCATCTAATCATTTCTCTCTTCTCACACTTTCCCTCCAATTTATTTCATTTCCGTCTTGCCTCCGAGCTTTTTCTCCTAATTGGTTTAAAGCTGGGCGTGTTTTCCTCGTCGTTTTCTGCCCTCTGACACCAGACCTTGAGCTGCTCTCTCACGCTCGCTCGTTAGCGCTTACTTTGACTTCTCATCCACCATGGATCAACAGCATCGCCACCAGCATAGCTCTGTTTTTTTTCCAGGTAAATGAGATATTTTCTACATCTCTGTTCTTCCTGATCGTTCTCTTATTTTTAACAGAAACTGTTCAAACTCGTGCGAATGATTCCTAAACTCCTCAACTGTGCCCCTCATCTATCAAACATCTTCGAGCTAGTCCATCTCCTCCTCCTCTCTGTGTGCTCAGGTGTCTTTCAAACCCTCTCCTCTCCTCTTCTCTTTCTTTCCATCACACCTTTATTAAAGTGTCTCAGTCTGGTTGAATCACTCTGTTGCTGTCCGTCTCACAGGGAAATTACTTCTTTTCCTGCACAAATAAATAACCAACATGAGAAGACGTTCTGAAAGAAAAACCTCCACCGTCATCTTCAGTCTGTGTATAACTTTGTTAGCTCCGAGCTAGCTTTCTCTGTTAAAGCTGAGATGGAGTTGAGTGGTGGACCAGGGAGGTTTGTTTTCACAGTCTGGTTGGCAGCTTGAGGTGTTCAGCCCTTCAGATATATCTGCAGGACAAACACTGTTCTATTCTGTCTTTGCTTTTTAAATTGCTCAGAGTAACCTGTGTTCATCAGTTTGTGTTGAGTCTCAGTTTCACTGTAAACAGAGCTGAGCCTTCATGGCACTTCCTGTCTTCATTCAGTGGTGTGACGCCCAAAATTTAAATAATGAGTTACACAAAGCTTCACTGGAGTCACTGTGGCATTATGAACAACAAAAGATCAGTTTGTGGTGAGTCTCAGTTTGACTGTAAACAGGAAGTTCCACAGAGGCTTCACTCTACCTTTTGTAGTATCAACCCCGAAAATTAATTATTGCCAAGTCTCAGTTTCTCTGTAAAAAAAACAACTCGTAAGCTTCACTCTGGCTAAATTTAGCATTATTGACACAAGGATCTCTCTGATGAGTCTCAGATTCACTGTAAACAGGAAGTTTCGCCTTTTGCAGTATGAAACCAGAAAATTATTTTTTGTCTAGTCTTAGTTTCTCTGTTGATAACAACTCTGAGGCTTTACTCTGGCTAAATTGAGCATTCATACAGGAGAATCTGTTTCAAATGAGTCTCAGTTTCTCTGTTAATAAAAAGTTACACAAAGACGTTGATCTCATACATTTCAGAATAATAACCCAGAAAATCTGTTTTGGCTGGTCTCAGTTTGACTGTAAATACTGTAAATACACAGAGGCTTCAATCTGTCATCCTTCAGCGGTATGAAGCCCAAATATCTGTTTCTAATGAGTCTCAGTTTGACTGTAAACAGGAAGTTCAACAGAGGTGTGACTTATAATTGATTATAAATAATAAGTTCCACAGAGGCTTCATTCTAACCTACTGAAGCATTGTGAAACCAGAAAATCAGTTTGTGGTGAGTCTCAGTTTGACTGTAAACAGGAAGTTCCACAGAGGCTTCACTTTGTCTACCTTTTGTAGTATGAACCCCGAAAATTAATTATTGCCAAGTCTCAGTTTCTCTGTAAAAAAAACAACTCGTAAGCTTCACTCTGGCTAAATTTAGCATTATTAACACAAGAATCTCTCTGATGAGTCTAGATTCACTGTAAACAGGAAGTTTCGCCTTTTGCAATATGAAACCAGAAAAGTACTTTTCTGTCTAGTCTTAGTTTCTCTGTTGATAACAACTCTGAGGCTTTACTCTGGCTAAACTGAGCATTCATACAGGAGAATCTATTTCAAATGAGTCTCAGTTTCTCTGTTAATAAAAAGTTACACAAAGACGTTGATCTCATACATTTCAGAATAATAACCCAGAAAATCTGTTTTGGCTGGTCTCAGTTTGACTGTAAATACACAGAGGCTTCAATCTGTCATCCTTCAGCGGTATGAAGCCCAAATATCTGTTTCTACTGAGTCTCAGTTTGACTGTAAACAGGAAGTTCAACAGAGGTGTGACTTATAATTGATTATAAATAATAAGTTACACAGAGGCTTCATTCTGACTTTCTAAAGCATTGTGAAACCAGAAAATCAGTTTCTGGTGGAGTCTCAGTTTGACTGTAAACAGGAAGTTCCACAGAGGCTTCCCTCTGGCTTCATTCAGCAGGATGAAGCTGAAACACAAGCTGATTGTCTTGAGATTAACGTCTCCTCAGTTTGCTGAAAAAACAACAGCATGAAGCAGATTGGTGTCTGAGAGTCAATGTTTGATCTGGAACAGCTCGTTAGCTGCTCTTCATGCAGAAATCTGAAACCCTCCTCAGTCTGTGACCCTCGATTCTGTTACTCTACATCTGAGTCTCTGTCCGTCAGGCTGCCTGATCTCAGAGTCACCTCCAGCTTTGACTGCGGCTCGCTGGCGAGCTGCGCCTCCTGCAGGCCAGGCAGTGCCACACACCTGGTGCAGCAGACAGACACACACACACCACAGCCTCTGTTTGTTTCCTGCTCTGTAAATTAATGTGTGAGAGGCGGAGGAGGACAGGAGGTGTGTGTGATTGGTGAAGTCGACTGTGAATAAAAGTGAGCGCAGACAAAGAAACTTTGAGATCAGAAGAGAGGACGCTATAAACCCAGAGCTTGCCTCTCAAAGGTCATGATTTATTCAGATTCTTAATATTTTACAGCCTGAGCTGATAAATATGGATCAAATGTCTCAGTGACTCCAGCAAATCATGGCAAAGTGACCGTCCCAGGAGGAGCATGACTAATAGGACAAACCTGTATCAGGAAATGGAGGAGCTGATTGGAGCTGTAACGTTTAAAACCCAGAGGAGGGGGAAGGAAACTTGATCTGAAGTCCATCAGTGATAAACCGCTGAGTTATTAACGCTTTAAAACCTGCTGGAGCAGCGACGCTCTCATTTTACAAGTGCTCTTTAAATTACCGTAAATCCTAATCCAGGTGCAACAACTGTTTCGAACTGTTCTCATTACCGTAAGTCTTCTGCTATTTGGGCAAGAGAAAAAATTCAAACGGTTCCTGGAAGAAGAGGAGATGAGCTAGATGATGATGTCAACGTAAATCCACAACCGATGACTCGGATCACCTGAGTGAGTCCCCACAGCCTCACTCTGGGTGATGGACACGCTGTTTCATCGACTCCAGACCTTAGTGAGCCTAAAGTGACAAACAACCTGTCAGATTTCTGTCAGAAGTTGTGGCCAAGCATTCGCCGATTCGCTCCTGGTGTCGGGGTCAATGAATTTGAATGGATCTCTGTTAGAGGTGCCAGAATACAGAGGCTGCCGTTGGATTTCCAGAATGTTACATTTTTGGATGAAGTTTGGTGTCATTTCAGGTAAATTCCAAGACTTGTCGATGCAAAGTGAAGGGTAAAAGTGAAGGAAGCTGCTACAGATACTGAGCATAACTTGAGCTCAGACAGGATACGAAGTCCAGCTAGGCCAACATGGAAAGCCCACCAGTTGAGGGAAGGTGTGCTCTTAACAGCTACTCTGCCCTTCCACCTTCCTTTGGCACGTGGAAGGGCGGGGAGCTCCCAGAACAGAGCCATGCAGCCACGTTTCACTCACAGCATGGAAATAATTCCTGTTTTAAATATCTGGCTTTAAGACGGAGTTGTTCACGACGGCTTTAGCGTAATTTCTTCATCAGGTGCTTTCATGCTTTTCGTACCCTCTGCTCTTTGCTGCTAATCTTGTAGCTTTCTTCTTCTTTTGTTATCCAAACGGCTTTCGAAGCATCTGGAGGGAGTACCACTCCTCAACCAGACAACTTTTGCCTCAACTTTTGAAGATTTTTCATGAATGGTCAATATTTAAAATATATAGTCATTATCTATCCCTGCTAAGAACGGTGGCTAGCTCTGACCTGTGCCAGGCTCGTTCTGTGGGGTTAGCCGACCGCATGTTACCGGAGATGACGGCAGCCAGCAGAAGCAGGTTTTGAGGCTTCATCAGGTCGACTGAAAGGAGTTAACTCTTATTTTTCTGGGTTTAACCGTCACCGTTCTCCTCGTCTGTCAGTCTGTGAGTGAACCAGCTTCCTCCTGCACAGCTCCATGCAGGGACAAAGAGGAGGAAGAGGGGCGCCGTCGGACTATAAATAGCAGGGATTGGGGTTACGGGGGGAGGAGGGTTTTGAGGAGTTTGGATTGACGTCATGTTTGTGAACTGCTTTCATTCAGCCCGCTTCCAATCCTCTTTATCGCTGTCCTCTGCTTTTCTTCTTCTCTTGTTTTCTGTCTTTCCCTCCAGCTCTCCTTCCTACTCGTCTTCTCACGTCTGTGTCCAAATCCTTCCTCTTTTCTTCACTAAGATTAGTTCTATCACTTCCATCAGGCTGCTGAAGATGGTGGCTGGCTCATCCTCCAGTAGTGTGTTGAAGTGTGATAGCGGAGTCGTGATTTCCATTCGAGCTGTTACGATGTTGAACCTGAGTCCTGAGCTACATTTACACCGTTTGTCTGTTGAACGGAGGTAGATCATCCTTTATGATGCATTCAGGGGAGTCAGGAAATGGTGAAATTCAGCAGCAGTCATGGTTTGACAATAACAAGCTAAACATGCTAACTTTACCGTAATTCCAGTGAAGCTAGTGGTTAGCATGGACACAGCTTCCTTTTTGTGTATAGTGTTACAAAAAATGGTTCAATCCATCCCTGAAGAAGCACCCATTCATCTGTTTCTAGTGAGTCTCAGTTTCACTGTAAACGGTTGGTAACCCAGAGGCTCTCTTCTCCTCCTCTCCTCCTCTCCTCCTCTCCTCCTCTCCTCCTCTCCTCCTCTCCTCTAGTACGTTACACAGAGGTTTAAACTGGCTAACTTCTACATCATCAACCCCAAAAATCTGTCTCTGAAAAGTCTCAGTTTCACTGTAAACAGTTGGTAACCCAGAGGCTCTCCTCCTCTCCTCCTCTCCTCCTCTCCTCTAGTACGTTACACAGAGGTTTAAACTGGCTAACTTCTACATCATCAACCCCAAAAATCTGTCTCTGAAAAGTCTCAGCTTCACTGTAAACAGTTGGTAACCCAGAGGCTCTCCTCTCCTCCTCTCCTCCTCTCCTCTAGTACGTTACACAGAGGTTTAAACTGGCTAACTTCTACATCATCAACCCCAAAAATCTGTCTCTGAAAAGTCTCAGCTTCACTGTAAACAGTTGGTAACCCAGAGGCTCTCCTCTCCTCCTCTCCTCCTCTCCTCTAGTACATTACACAGAGGTTTAAACTGGCTAACTTCTACATCATCAACCCCAAAAATCTGTCTCTGAAAAGTCTCAGCTTCACTGTAAACAGTTGGTAACCCAGAGGCTCTCCTCTCCTCCTCTCCTCCTCTCCTCCTCTCCTCTAGTACGTTACACAGAGGTTTAAACTGGCTAACTTCTACATCATCAACCCCAAAAATCTGTCTCTGAAAAGTCTCAGTTTCACTGTAAACAGTTGGTAACCCAGAGACTCTCCTCCTCTCCTCCTCTCCTCCTCTCCTCCTCTCCTCTAGTACATTACACAGAGGTTTAAACTGGCTAACTTCTACATCATCAACCCCAAAAATCTGTCTCTGAAAAGTCTCAGCTTCACTGTAAACATTAAGTAACACAGAGGAGGCTTCTCTCCAGGTTCCTTATACCTTACAGGTCTATAAATCAGCTTCTGGTTAGTTTGATTGAGTTTGATTGTTAACAGTAACTTACACGGATCTTTAATCTGGCTAATTCAGGCATAATAATTGTTTCGAAGTAACTGAGTTTCACTGTAAATAATAAGTAAGACGTTACTCTTGTTAACCTCGGAGTAATAAACCTGAGAATCATTTTCTGGCTAGTCTCAGTTTAACTGTGAATATTAATTTACACAGAAGTTTGACCTGGCTTACCTTGACATTGTTAACCCCTGAAATCTATTCGAGGTGAGTCTCAGTTTCACTGTAAACCCTCAGTTCCACAGAGGCGTCACTCTGTATTCCTTCAGAGGTATGCAGCCTAAAAGTTTGTTTCTGGTGAGTCTCTGTTTCTCTGTAAATAACAACATGAAAGATTTACTCTGGCTTTCTTTACCATCAGTTTCAAGTGAGTCTCAGTTTCTCTGTGAATAATAAGTAAGACAAAGGCTTCAGAAAATTGGTTTCTGGAAGGTCTCAGTTTGACTGTAAATACAGAGAACACAGAAGCTCTAGATGACTTACTCTGACATCATGAAATCCCTGAAATCTCTCACTGAGTCTCAGTTTGACTGTGAACAGTGTGTTTTCTTTTTTTTCACCGTTTCATCACCTTCTCCTGACATTCAACCAGCTGCTGCTGCTGCTTTTAAAGCAGCAGGGGTGATATTTATAAAAGCGTCCTGGCAGTTTGAGTCATAGCAGCATTGTTGCCAAGTGACACACGATGAAGATTCTCTGCTTCTGTTTCTGACTAATGATTACGGCTGAAACGTTTAAGATAAAAAAAAAAAAAAAAAAACAACAGTAATATTTACAGGCTGTGACATTTAAAAATGTCAGGAGACATCACTACTTTCAGAAAATACCAGCACACCATATTAACACGCGGAGCAGTCGCCATGGAGGCTCTGGTCTCTGAGTTGGAACCACTTCCTGTTTTGGGATCCGCTTGTTTCTTCTCTTTTCTGACCTCAGTGAGTTCCTGAAGCTTTGGAGCTCTCAGTGATGTGATTGAAGCTCTTTTTAAGCAGGTGGGTGAATAAGTCATCCTCCTGTCTCTGTGTGTGTGTGTGTGTGAGTGTGTAAATAGCAGATGTATGTAATAGATGATTTTACCTCGCGGCGGCAGGCCAGCTCACAGAGATTAGTGAACCTGTCATCCTCCGTCTCCCACTCTCTCTCTCTGTATCTCCTTCAGCGCCCACACCAGGTTCATCAAACCTCTGACCTCCTGTTTACTTCCTGCCTGCTGCTGCGGCTCAGAGCTCACCATGACTTACGCAGGTTTACTGTGATCACTGAGCCTCTCTCTGCCCTCGGCGCTGGCAGCTCCTCATCTTTGTCTCATCACCTGATGACATCAAAGGCTTATCATTCTTCCTCTCTCCTCAGACACCTGGACAACCATCACCTGTGGGACCCCAACGAGTTCGCTGTGTCCTGTTTCAGGATCATTATGTACTCCATCCAGGTACAACACACACACACACACACACACACACACACTATGACGGTTTTGTTAGTGGAATATTATCGTTTTATTGTGGTCGATTATTTCTGGGGTGCCAGCCAGGTTTATTTTGTGATTTTGTTCCACTTTGGTGTACAAGCATTAAACCTGCAACCTTTTAATTGACAGAAGGAATGAAGGATGTAACGAA
Organism: Labroides dimidiatus; assembly: GCA_030710495.1. NCBI lineage: Eukaryota > Metazoa > Chordata > Actinopteri > Labriformes > Labridae > Labroides > Labroides dimidiatus. Next base: position 31,864,093 of record CM061152.1, read on the forward strand.
AAACCCGCTTCTGTTTCGTTATCAAGACAAAAAAAAAAATTTTATTAATTGTATAAACCCCACATGAAATTCAAACAGAAATGTCTGATCAGAGAGAAGAACCGAAAATTAAAACAAGACAAAACAGAACACCATTTTTTTATCTCATCAGGTTCTTTTTCAGAAAAGTTCAGTTCAGTCTTTTCTTTTTTTCTTCTTAATTCAAACTAGGGCTGCCGAGATTAGTCGACTGGTCACGATGACGTCGACGATCAAATTCGTCGGCGACTTATTTAATAATCGACGTCGTCGTTTTGATTTTTTTTTAAACTGCCTCTGTACTTTCACCTGTCTCGTCTGCCGTTCTGTCCTTGACGCATACGCGCAGAAGTGGTAACCAGGGTAACCTGTGATGTCACCTGAAAAGTTACGCCCAACAGTATCATGGCTAGCCGGCGACAGAGCTGGAAAGTTTGGGAGCATTTTTCCAAAATAAAGGAGAAAAGTGTGCAATGCAAAATCTGCAAAGCAGAAATGTCCTTCCATGACAGAACGACGGCGATGCACGAGCATCTGAAAAGACAGCACGCCGTGGCTGATTTATTTTCTGACGAAGAATGACAATCTCGGTAAGCTAATTGGCTAGTTAGCTGCTAACATTAACGTCAACAGGGAGCTACCTACTTAATAGCGATGTCATGTTTGAATAGAAAATTGGTCCATTAAAAAAATGTCAGAAATGCTGCTACAAGCTGCAAAGTTCATTAAAAGCTGAATGAACTATGATATTAACTGTCTTCATTTTTAGTTAGCACATACCTTAAACACTTGAAGCTGGAAGCTAATGATGTTAGCTCAATCAATCAATCAATCAATCTTTATTTGTATAGCGCCAATTCATAACAAGTGTTATCTCAAGACACTTTACAATAGAGCACAAAGCTCCTCATTTTAAGGATATACATATATGCATAGATACATATATACATATAAAGATACACATATACATATATATACAAATATATACATCCAACACCCAACATGAATCCAAATAGCCAATCATGAATCCCTCCATCATGGCGGCAAGAAAAAACCTTCTGTTAAGCAGCAGGAAATCTCGAATGTGGACCCCAGTCTCATGATGAACAGCAAATCCACACGATGCTGTGTTGGGTGTGTGGGCGGAGGAAGGGAGGTAGGAGGAGACAAGTGGACTAAAGTAGGAACTAGAGTTAGTGACAGATCCATGAACCATAGACCTGTCGTCTGATTTATTAGAGGTTAGCCTCTTGAGATGCTACTTCTCGTTTTCGGGAGGGACCTCATGTTTGAATGGGTGTGGTGATCATTTTATAGAAGTATAATCAATGATGTTCATACTGAAAATAAGAATTTATGATAGTGATGAACTCATGGACGCCCAGACCACAAGTGCATCACTACCATATTTGTCTCCGTTAAGTAAAGGTGTGTTAAAGGCCTCTTGAGATGTGACATCCCATTTTCAGAGGAACCTCACGCCTATGTGCTGATAAAAAATAGATACTATAGATGTATTGATCATAGATAAAGGGATTAGGCTAATATCTACATTAGAAGTTATATGATAGTGGGAATGAATGTTCATTATGAAATGGCCAAATAATGTGTCATGTCTATGGGTGCGGTTAATAAGTCTCCATGACTCCACAGCTGCAGGCAGTCTCCACCAAGGATCCCAGGCAACCTACAAGACAAGAGCCAGAGACGAGTACAGGAGCAGACAAAAGGGGCAAAAGCAGATGCGGAGAGAGATTAAGAATAAGAGATAGAGTCCAATGTGCCAGATCCCCCCCGGCAGCCTAGGCCTATTGCATCTAAACTAAACTATGAGTCTAATTTATGATCTAATTTATGGACTAATTTATGGATTATAAACTGGTCCCTAACTGAAAGCTTTATCAAAGAGGAATGTTTTGAGTCTAACCTTAAAGGTAGAGAGGGATTCTGCATCCCGAACTGCGGTTGGTAAATGGTTCCAGAGAAGGGGAGCCTGATAACTGAAGGCTCTACCTCCCATACTACTTTTGGAGATTGATGGTACTACAAGCAGGCCAGCATTTTGGGAGCGTAATGTTCTAGAGGGGTTGTATGGCACTACAAGCTGTCTAAGATAGACTGGGGCTTGTCCACTGAGAGCTTTATAGGTAAGGAGAAGAATCTTGAATTCTATTCTATATTTTACAGGAAGCCAATGCAGAGAAGCTAATATAGGAGTAATGTGGTCTCTTCTCCTAGTTCCAGTCAGTACACGTGCTGCAGCATTTTGGACCAGCTGAAGCATCTTAAGCGACTTGCTGGGACAGCCTGAAAGCAGGGAATTACAATAGTCCAGTCTAGAGGTAACAAAAGCATGGACTAGCTTTTCAGCATCGCTCTGGGACAGGATAGGCCTGATTTTAGCGATGTTACGAAGATGAAAAAAGGCTGTTTTTGAAATTTGTTTTATGTGAAAATTAAAGGATAAATCCTGATCAAATAGGACCCCGAGATTTCTAATAGTTGTGCTTGGTGCCAGGCTAATGCCATCTATGTCAATTAAATCACTAGAGAGAGCTTCTCTAAGGTGTCGAGGGCCCAGCACAATGATCTCTGTCTTGTCTGAGTTAAGAAGAAGAAAATTCCTGGCCATCCAGGTTCGGATGTCCTTTAAACAAGCATCTAGTATAGATAATTGGTTTGTCTCACCTGGCTTCAGAGATACATAAAGCTGCGTGTCGTCAGCGTAACAGTGAAAATTAACAGAGTATTTCCTCATGATATTACCAAGAGGAAGCATATATATGGAGAAGAGAATTGGACCTAACACTGAGCCTTGAGGAACTCCATAACTTACTTTAGTGTACACAGAGGATTTGTTGTTAACATGTACAAACTGATATCTATCAGATAAGTAGGACTTAAACCAATTTAAGGCAGTCCCTGTGATCCCAAGTAATGTCTCTAATCTCTGTATAAGAACACCATGATCAATGGTGTCGAAAGCAGCACTAAGATCTAACAAAACAAGTACAGAGAGAAATCCTTCATCTGAAGCGGAAAGTAGATCATTAGTTACTTTAACTAAAGCAGTCTCTGTGCTGTGATGGGCTCTAAATCCTGACTGAAAGTCCTCAAGCAGGCTGTTATCTTGAAGGAAGTAGCATAACTGGTCAGCCACTACCTTCTCCAGGATTTTTGAGGCAAATGGGAGGTTTGAAATAGGCCTGTAGTTAACTAAAGTTCCTGAATCTAGGTTAGGTTTTTTAAGGAGAGGTTTGATTACTGCTGTTTTAAAAGACTGTGGCACATAGCCTGTTGATAGAGATATATTTATAGTCTCCAATAAGGAGTGACAGACTAGGGGAAAGACCTCCTTGAACAGTTTAGTTGGGATCGGGTCTAAAAGGCAGGTTGATGATTTAGAGGAGGAAACTAGAGAATTTAACTCCTGAAGGCTAATTGTGGAGAAACAGTCTAATTTAGGTCTGACTACTTCTACATTTAGTGGTATGGCAGGTTCAGATGAAGACAGGGAGTTGCTAATTTTGTCTCTAATTTTCAAAATTTTATCATTAAAAAAGCTCATAAAGTCCTCACAGCTCAGTGCTAGAGGAATCACAGGCTCAATCGAGCTCTGGCTCTGTGTCAGCCTGGCTACAGTGCTGAAAAGGTATCTGGGGTTGTTTTTATTTTCTTCAATTAGTGAGGAGTAGTAGGCAGCTCTGGCATGCCTTAAGGCTGTCATGTAGTGATTATGACTTTCCCGCCAGAGTATGCGTGACTCCTCCCTTTTATCGGAGCGCCACATTCTCTCTAATTTACGGGTTGTTTGCTTAAGTGTACGAGTATTTGTGTTAAACCAAGGAGCTGTCCTCTGACGTTTAATACTTTTTTGTTTCAGTGGGGCAATTGAGTCTAAAGTGGATCTTAGTAGACTGGCTGAGTCATCAACAAGCTGATCCAGCTGAGTGGGGCTAAAGCTAGTGTTACAGTTATGTGTTGGCAGTTTTATTGAGTTAAAGGCAGCAGGAATGGCCTCTTTAAATTTCGACACGGCACCACTGGACAGATTTCTACTGCTCACAGTTTTGCTGCAGAACACAGAATCGTCCAAGAGGAAGCTAAAAGTTACTAGGAAGTGATCGGATAAGAATGGATTTTCAGGACAAACTTTTAGTTCATTAATATCAAGGCCATATGCTAGAACCAAATCAAGAGTGTGGTTGAAATGATGGGTAGCTTCGCTAACAGACTGAATAAAGCCAACTGAGTCTATTAAGGACATAAAAGCTGAGCTAAGACTATCACTTTCTATATCAACATGGATATTAAAATCACCTACAATGAGTATTTTATCAGAGCTAAGGACCAGGTTTGATATGAACTCAGAGAATTCTGATAAGAATTCAGAATATGGGCCTGGAGGACGGTAAATTATCACAAATAGGACTGGCTGGCAGGTTTTTGAATCAGTATGAGATAAATTTAGAGTAAGGCTTTCAAAAGAAGTGTAGTTAGCCTTTGGTCTATGATTGATTTGGAGACAGGAATGATAGATAGCTGCTACACCACCACCACGGCCTGTGTCACGTGGTATATGAATATTTGAATGACTGGGAGGAGTGGACTCATTTAAACTGACATATTCCTCCTCGCACAGCCATGTTTCAGTGAGACAGAATAAATCAATCTGATTTTCTGATATGAGGTCGTTCACCAGTAAAGATTTGGATCTCAGCGATCTAATGTTTAAGAGTCCACATCTAATTATCTGGTGTTTTGGAGCCACTACATTTGAAGTTTTGATTTTAATCAGATTTATATGGTTGACTCCTCTGTTATTTGTTTTTGTGTTAATATCTAAGTGAGCTTTGGGTCGGGGGGCTGACACAGTCTCTATAGAATAATATTCATCACTATTACAACAGCCATAGCAGTTATCACAGTGATGAACATAACTATCATAACAGTAATGAGTGGAAAACTGTCCTAAAGCAAGCGCAGAGGAGCGTGGAGGACTGCAGCTCTGCTCCATGGTCTCATCTCTGAGAGGTCATAAGAGTGACTCTGCCATGTTTTTTGATAAGAGAGATGCACCAGCCAAAGTAGGATGGATGCCATCTTTTCCTATCAGACCAGGTTTTCCCCAGAAGGATGACCAATTGTCAATGAAGCCCACATCATTTTCAGGACACCACCTCGATAGCCAGCGGTTGAATGATGACATGCGGCTATACATGTCATCATTGGTCAGATTGGGCAAGGGGCCAGAGAAAGTTACGGAATCCGACATTGATTTAGCGAATGCACACACTGATTCAATGTTTAATTTGGTTACTTCCGACTGACGACGTCGGGAGTCATTCGTGCCGACATGGAGGACTATTCTAGCAAACTTACGCTTACTTTTTGCCAGCAACTTTAAATTTGACTCTATGTCGCCCGCTCTGGCCCCTGGAATACACCTAACTATGCCCGCTGACTTCGCTATCTTCACGTTTCTGACTATGGAGTCGCCAATTATCAGACTATGTTCCCCGGTGGGCGCGACGCCGTCACCGAGGGGAGAAAACTTGTTCGAAACGTGAACTGGATGGTGGGGTGCCGAGTGGGTCTTCGATTTACGGCTATGCTTGCCACGGACAGTGATCCAGCCATTGCTAGCCGGGGGAGAGGCTAAGCTAGCGCTAGCACGGCCTGCACCGCTAACTACGTCCTGCTGGCTAGCTTCGGCTACACAAGAAGGTTTCGGTTCGGTGCAGAGTCGCTTCTCTAATTCAGATACCCTCGCCTCCAAATCTAAGAATAAACTACACTTCAGACAGTTACCGCTATCAGTAAAGGAGGACGAGGAGTGACTAAACATCTGGCACACTGGACAGGACAGAGCAGGAGCGGAGGGAGAAGCCATACTAAGGTGCTAGGCTAAGCTAAGCTAAGAGCAGATGAGAGCAAGACTAAATTACACCACGTAGGAGAGGCTGGAGTGATTGTGGTGAACTTTGGTACGTTCGACCGAACGTAAACCAAACAAAACAAGTGTTTTATAAGCTCAAATGACAGATAAGCAGTTACGATTAGCGTTAGCTGTACAGAGTAACGACAACACTACACACTACAACAGCGCTGCACTGTGGAAACACGAAGTGACGAATACGCTCACCAGGAAGTGACGTCCTCAGGGGGGATTTCCCATGTGATCCAAGCTGTATGCTGCTGCAATAAGCTGCAGTTTATGTATGATCCGAATAGTCGACTAATCACAAAAAATAATCGGTGACTAGTCGATTATCAAAATAATCGTATGTGGCAGCCCTAAGAAGCACACAAAGCAGTTCAGGTTTTTCCACAATGTTCAGACATGTGTTCATTCTTAAGTTCAAGATGGGTAAGGATAGGTTGTGAGCCCGCAACCTACTATCAAGACCCCACATCTCTGGTGTCCCTGATTTCTTATGACCTCTCTCGCCTGCACAGACCTAGATTTGCATAGCACCTGGACTGCAACCTTAAGTGAATGTCCCTGCCTGTTTGTCCTGCTCTCTGTCTGTCTTGTCCTTTCTGTCACTATATTCCCCTTAACTCACACTATGGTGTAACACAGCCCTCCCCTTCAGCTCACATCGGGGTTTAAATAAAGTTTGATTTGATGGAGTAGCCTACAGGGAGGGCTGGTGATGGTCACTAGTAGCAGTGAATCTTATGCATGTATGTGCATGTATGTGCATGTATGTGCATGTATGTGCATGTATGTGCATGTATGTGCGTCTTCACAGCTGTCACTGCTAGAATAAAAAAAAAAAAAAAATCAATGCATATGTCTTTTAAACGCTGTCACCAGACACAGTGCTCAGCTAAAAAGATAATGCAGACAAGGGCAGAAAAAAAAAAAAAAAAATTAAAAAATAAAAAAAAAAGAAAGAGGGAAGAGAGGGGAAAAAAAAAAAACAGACAACCCAAACCCAAACGATCGCACTCACAGCTGCGGAACGAATCTGTCAGTCAAAAGTAACGTCAGCTGTCAGTCAGTCTGTCAGTCAGTCTGTCAGATAGTCGCAGTCGCTCCTCCTGGTTAAATGTAATCCGTGAAGATCCGTAAATCCGCGTTGCATCCAACCAATTTCAGATCCATGAGACATCGCCACGAAAAAACCAACCTTTTTTTTTTTTTTTAAATTGGAGAACAAAACGAAAAACGCCACCAACCGCGAGGTGCCACACACACAGCGACAAAACTAAGTGAACAAGACCTGAAGTTCATCGACCTAAAACATTTCCTGGTGTTTCTTCTTCTTCTGTTTTTTTTTCCGGCCTGTATTCAGAGGAGTCAGGACAAAGAGCGGGAAACTTACAAGAAACTCAGGCGTCTTTTTTGTCTCTTAGTATCTTGGAATACAACCCCATATTCAGAGAGTTTTCAGACCCATCTTGCGACTCTTTTTCAAAGATGTTCGTGTTGGACTGAAGATGCAGACGGTGTAAGTCGACGGATGAGAGAGCACGCCATCCAGAGAGAGAGAGAGAGAGAGAGTCTCTGGTTAAAGCAGCGCTTCGTTCTGATCTGTCAGCAGGTTGAATCTCTCCGCTGCTCCCACACGGCTTCAAACCTCAAAGCTCCATCCTGCAACTTTCTCCATCATTGCAGAAGACGCTCTGTTAGCCCCGCCCTCCTCGCTCTCTTTAATCTCACCCCAGCACCCGTCACTCATTTCGACAGGCTCTCATCCAGCCCGAGGCTGATCTTCAGTGGTGTTCCCCGAACCTCCACAGGCAGAGGGAGCACACAGCTGATCACTCTGACATTCTCTCTCTCTCTCTCTCTCTCTCTCTCTCTCTCTCTCTCTCTCTCTGTTGTTGTGGATTTGATTACAGCTCCTCAGGAAGTGGTTTATGACCACAGACTCTTCCTGCTAACTTTGCCTCCATAACTTTCTCCAACCTTCACTCTGACCCGGTTTCTTTTGCTCCACACGGTTCGTCCTCCCGTCATGTCACATCGTTAAATAACGTGTTGATGCTTCTACCAAAGCCGTTAAAGGTCAGCTGCTCTCTCACATCAGGATTTCCTGGAAAACTAATTTTCTGGGAAGTATTCCAGTCTGAAACCAACATCTGAGCAGGAGCTCCTAATTTGGTCATGACACATTAGAGGGGCCTGGGCCTCAAACACCAAGGTTTGCCCATTTCCCTGACCTTAAACAGGTCTCCAGAGGGAGGGCTGGCCAGTGAGAGGGAAGGAGGTTTGTGGAGTGTGAAATAAAACACCAGAGAGAGAAAGATGGGGATTTTAACTGAGCTATGAGTCATGTAAAGATACTACGGGGGCACCAGAGGGACAAAATAAAGACCAAAAAAAAAGGTATAACACCCCCTCTTTAAGGACATATCAGTCAGACTAACATGTCAACATGTTTTCAAGGACTCTGATATGCTGAGAACTTCTTTTTAAGGATATTTCGGAGTGTTGTTGATGATTGAAACCTGCAACTGCAATGAAATCTGGTCCTTGGTGATGTATTGATGACACACTTTACTCACACACCCTTTAATCATCCCTCTGTCCTCTTCATCGTCCAGGCTCAGCACTCCCACCACGTCATCCAGCAGGTCCTGAACCACCTGGACACTCACAACAAAAACACGCCGCGCGTCAGAGCCGGCATCGTGCAGGTCCTCCTGGAGACGGTGGCCATCGCAGCCAAAGGCTCAGTGGGTGAGTGACACCTGGACACACTGCTGAAGCAGGAACACACTCCCCCTCTGATCTTTGCATTGTTTCTGTCATAAATCCTGTAGTTTATGCTCATTTTCAGCATCCTCAGTTGTCTCATTCAGGAGACTAAAGGACAATTTCACAGCACATTCCTCCTCAGAGAACGGTGCTGATCGGACTCCCCCTGACCTGTTTTACTGCCTCTACCTGGATAAATAAAAAAACCTTCCTCTCGCTCAGGAATGATTCAAGAGTCCAAAAAAAGCGACGCTCACTCCCTGGAGGTTGAAATCACGACTCCTCCGAACCTGTGGCTGGGTACGGTATGACGGATTGTAGAGTGGATATGTAGAGCAGCTCCCTCTCTCCCTGTTCTGTGGAGTCCATGTGGTTCATTAAATAAAGACGCTGGTAGATGACGCCATCGCTCCCCTCTCAGAGTTAGTGTTGATGTAGTGTAGCACGTCGGTGTGATGTAGTGTTGGTGTGGTCGTACTCGAGTCAAGGACTCAGACTCTGACCCTGACCGGTCCTCGAGCAGTGGTGAGGATTCGATTCATACCTCCTGGTTTCTGTTTCTGGTGATTCATTTAATAATCAGCTGTTCCTCGTGTTCTCGTGACATCTTGGCACCGCTAGTCGTGCGTTCTGCTTTCAAGGATTTTACTGCAAATGTAAGAGCAGAGCAACCGTATGAAGCTGCTACCAACCGCTAACAGTCCACGGTGTCAAAGAGGAAGTGCTGTGCTTTATTTTGTTCCTCTGGGGCCCCCGTAGTATCTTAGCATGATTATGTAGCAGGTCTAATGCGGCACCTGTTCCTCTGTGAACACAACAGCACATCTGGCACCATCAGAAGAGAGAGGCACAGATCAGCTAACCGCTAAAGCTAAAGAGCTAACCTGACGGTTTAACTGCTGTGATCGTCAAAACAAACGTGTTCACACACAAAAATAAAACACAGCAGTCCATGAAAATTCTGTTGACGATTTGTGATACGTGTTAAATCAACATCAGCATCTTTAATGGTTGGTTTTAACATTTGATGACTGAGCGCACTGAGAGTGACGCACACTCTGCAGGAGTGACGAAACACTGTGGTTGAGCCACTGTCTCTTTAAGGCTAGCCCCCTTCCCTCTGATTGGCCAGCCCTCCCTGTGCAGGCCTTTGGGCAGAGCTACAGGTAAACCTTGGTGTTTGAGGCCCGCACCTTCCAACATCCCATAAAGAGATCTTCATTGAAGATCTGGTGCTTTTTTTCAGACTCTATACTTGACTCGGACTTGAGGTTTGGTGACTCGACTGCTGAGTAGACCTAACGTCGTATCTTGTGCTAAAGTCGAGTTTTGTCCCCGAGTCTCTTAGAGATCTTCTCTTGGTGTGTTTAGCCTAGCTTAGCACAAAGACTGAAAACAAAGGGAAGCTGTTAGCCTTGCTGAAAGTCCATCTTTCATTAGCATCAGGTTGGTCAGTTTTCTTCCTTTTTGATTGAAACGACTCAAACTGAATCCCAGAGAAGTGATGGAGGCTAAAACGGCTCAGATGCAAATATGTGCCGGGGGTGATTTTCTGTCCATACTTAACGCTGAGAGCTCTCTGAGAAGGTTAATGAATCCACTCTGCTGTATTTATTTCCTCTTTTAATTGTGTTTGATTTCAGGCCCGACGGTGCTGGAGGTCTTCAACACTCTGCTCAAACACCTGAGGATGAGCGTGGACTTCGAGCTGGGCGAGAGCTCTCGGAGGAACTCCAGCACCAGCGTTTCGTCCGTACGCGGAAAAGAGAGCGAAGAGAGAATCGTGCAGAACGCCATCATCCAAACCATCGGTACCACAGACCTTCCACTTCCTGTTGACTCACGGCTGAGCTCTGCCGTCGAGCGTCTTTAATCCGAAGCTCAACGCTCAGTTATTGTTCTGTGTTTGAGTGTTGACTCATCGCTCCCCGTGTCCTCCTGCCAGGCTTTTTCGGTGGAAACCTGCCAGACTACCAGCGAGCTGAAGTCATGATGTTCATCATGGGCAAAGTGCCAGTGTACGGGACCCCCTGCCACACCCTGGACACCGTCAAGATTGGGTGAGTCACACATTCATTATCCAAAAGACCAGGAGGTTTCCCGCTCACTGCTGCGAATAATCAGCTCAGGGCTCCCAGAAGCCCTTTCTCCTGACCGGAGGAACAGTTTGGCTCCCATCGTGTTGGCTCGGGACCCAGTAAACACAATAAACTCAGACTGAGGGAGCGTGTCAGGTCAACGACTGAGGCAGGGCTTCAATCAGGGCTCTCTGATTCACACCTCGAGTGTGAGAAAAATACAAGAACCAGAACCACAAAATATGAGGATCCAAGGAGGCAGAACACCGTCCAGAAGAGTGAGTTTGAAGTCTTTTACAGAGTCTGAAAACATGCCAGAGAATAAAAAAAAAATGGAGAGTAATTCAGCTTTAATCCGTCCTCACTTTCCCCTCCTGATGCCCTGCACTGAATCCATCTCCCAGGTCACTGAGACGACTGCCAGCTCCTCAAAGAGCAAAAAAGATTTTTTAAAAAAAGGAAAAACAAGCTAATCCTTCCAGCCTCAGGAGTGCAAGAGCAGATAATCCCAAATCAAACGAACACTGTCCTCCCTCGCTCCCTCGCTCCCTCTCACAGACCATCCCGCTCACTCACGCTCTCTCATCCTTTTTTGGGGGTAATTGGTGGAGGAGGGGAATTTGACCCAGGGCTGCTGGAAGTCTGATAGAGCAACACCTTATTTTAAACCGTTGACATAAACTGGAGGATGTGCAAATTAGTCTGAGCGAACAGATTTCAGCAGGTGGACCTGTGGACTGTGAACAGACGTACACCTGGGTGTTATCAGCGTAACGGTGGAACTCTACATTCACTGATGCATGTTAACGGAGAACAGTAAAGGACTGAGCAGTGACCCCTGAGGAACGCCTTGGCTGAAGTAAACTCAGTGTGATGCCAAACCAGGATTGATGTCACGATTTTGGACAAATTGGCACTTCCTGTTGGCGCTTTGCTTCTGATTTTCCCTCTTTGTGCTGATTTCTGTTTTTCTGCACAGACACCAGGGTACGAAGCGGATCCAGACCATGCTGCTGAGCTCCCTCATCATGGTAAGTCCTCCTCTTTAACAAGTCAAACTGAGAACTGTGGATGCAGAGGTTAAGTTAAGGTATGAGACGATGTGAGGTATTTTATTCTGAAAGTCTTGAGCAGGCGGTCGAGGGTTCATACGTCGGGTCGTCCCTCCTCCTTCGTTATCCTCTTCTCTAAGTGACCCTCAGCTCACTGAGGGAGCACAGGTGGCACCCACACACCCAGCGGTGGTGCACACACACACACACGTTAGCACACACTTCCTACATGCAACATTCTCCAAGCAGCTCATTACAGCATCCGTCTGTCCTCGTCTCCCCTCCTCGCCACCACCTGGCTCCTCAGTGCAGCTGGGGGAGGGGTGAAAGGTCACAATATTTATAACAGCACGCAGCTGCAGATTATGCCAGGATGTGTTTGTGTGTGTTTGTGTGTGTGTGTGTGTTTGTGTGTGTGTGTGTGTTTATCAGCATGTGATCTCCTGCGACACAGCAGCCTGTCGGGGCGAATTCAGAGGGTGGAGTGCGGCTGCAGGGCCTGGAGCTCTCGCTGGTTTGGTTTTTTAGTTTGTGAGGCGTGAGCGCCACCAGAGGCTCTCAACGAGGATCCAGAGAGAGGAGACGAAGAGCAAAAAAGAGAGAGAGGAAAAGAGAAGAGAGCAAACGTGACAGGAGCTGCAGAAACTGGGGATGCAGCAGTTCAGTGGTCGTCCAATCTGAAGGCCCCGTAGTTCTGACTGACGGTCAACAGAACCAACCAAAGAATATCATCAACCAACAAACTAACCTGCCAGCAAACAAACTAACAGTTATTAAACCATGTATCCAAACCACAAACCACAAACCAAACTAACCACCTCGCCAACCAAAGAACCAAGACAAGGACCAGAGAATCAAACCAGCCGTCAGAGCTCAAAGAGCTGCTGTCAGTTCAGAGAACTGGTCTTTGTTTCCAGCTCGTTATTTCAGCCAGTTACAAGTCTTCACACCAACCATGGTTTCTAAAGTGCGTCTGTTTCCAGTCAGACTCTGGACCCCTGCTGCTCCCACTAATCTGAAAACATCCAACCAGAGTAGCGTGGGCGGGAAAAGGTCAACGTTCGGACAGTTTAGCAGCTTGTGAACGTAACCTTTAAGCTCTGTTGAAGCGCTGTTCCTCAACGACCCTCCCTGTGGATTAATCGCTTCACACTGCGCTGAGTCGACTCACACACCCCCCCACCCCCCTTCCCCATCCTCCCTCTCTCTCTCTGTACCTCAGGTAACCTCCGGCTTCAAGTCCAAGTCCATGGCTGCTGCTCTGCCTCCTCCCTTCCTGGATCCGCTCTTCTCCATCTCTTTGATGGAGGACAGCGAGCTGAGGCAGCTGGTCCTGGAGATCCTACACAACATCATTGATCGGCATGACAACCGCGCCAAGCTACGTGGCATCAGGTACGAAGTACACCTGTTAGGCCTCTGATGGCTCTGATGCTGGTCTGGAGACGAGATTTCCTTTTACGGATCCTGTTTCTTTCCTCCTTTGCAGAATAATTCCCAACGTTGCTGCTCTGAAGATCAAGAGGGAGAAGATATCGAAGCAGGACGTTGCATTCATGAAGAAGGTGAGAATTAAAAGACTCGGTTAATGAAATCTAAATGTGAGAGCTTGACAGGAAAAGCCCGGTCCTCATCAGCACATGGCATTTCCAAAAAGAGCCCTCGGTTCAAGTGGTTCCCCCTGTGACTCACACCTGAGCGCTAACCTCCTCCCACACATCCAGCACCTGAAAGAAGGACCGCGGGGCCGGAGCTGTCATCAGGAGAGGATGCTGCCGCCTCGGCTCCCGTTCACCGTCAGAGGTCATTAATGGCGTCTGATTGGTATTCATTAGTGGAGGAAAAGTCGCTGGCCTTGGCTTTCCATTAGGCCCCACGTCAGGCAGATAAAAGCCGGAGCAAGGCTGGTTTTTATTTGTTTCATAAAGAGCGTCTCTGCAGGAAGGGGCCTCTGGAACACGGGGTTATTTTTAGGCGGACTCAGTTAATGGGATTAATCTTTTCAGCCCGTGGAGCTGTGGACTCTTCATTTGCATTTTCAGGCAGGGAAACATTTTCATTACTGTCGAGGAGAGAAGAGCTGCTGCAGAGCCGCTGAGATGGAAACGCTTCATCTGGAGTCAGCGTTCAAAAGTCATTCATCAGAGCCTCCGCCCCAAGAAGGGTTCCAACTTTCCTTCTTTTCCTCTTTTCTTCTCTCTCCTTTTTCTTCTCTTCTTTTTTCCTTTTTTTGTTAATTCTTGCCCTCTCATTTTCCTTTTCTCTATAGTTTTATTTTTTCCTCTTTTCTGTTTACTTATTGTTCCTCATCTTCTTTTCTTTATTTTTCTTTCTAGTTTCTTTCTTTTTCATGTTTTCTTTTTTTCTTCATTTTTCTTGATCTTTTTTTTCTTTCTTTTTCCATCTTTGTCTTACTTTCTTTATATTTTTTGTCTTTTTGTTTCTTTTTCTTTCTTTCTTTCTTTCTTTCTTTCTTTTTTCTTTTTCTTTCTTTTTCTTCCTTTTTTCTTTTTCTTTCTTTTTCTTTCTTTCTTTCTTTCTTTTTCTTTCTTCTTTCTTTCTTTCTTTCTTTCTTTTTCTTTCTTCTTTCTTTCTTTCTTTCTTTCTTTCTTTTTTTCTTTTTCTTTCTTTTTCTTTCTTTTTTCTATTTCTTTCTTTCTTTTTTCTTTTTCTTTTTTTTCTCTTTCTTTTTTTCTTTTTCATTTTTTTTCTTTCTTTTTTTCTTTTTCTTTCTTTCTTTCTTTCTTTCTTTCTTTCTTTCTTTCTTTCTTTCTTTTTCTTTCAATCTTTCTTTCTTTACTTTTCTTTCATTTGATCTGTCTTTTATTTTTTTTACTCTTTTTCTTTTTTTGTATATTTATTCATTCTTTCTTTTACTCTCTCTTTTGTTTTTTCCTCTTTTTCTGTCTTTCTTTTATCTTTTTCTTCCTGCATCAGGCTCAGAGAAAAATGTTGTTGGTTAAATTGTAAGAATTACCCAAAATGCCTCGGTTTTGTCCCCTTTAATTTTGTAATTTTGGACTTACAGCCATGAAAACAGGCAGGCATATGTTTCAGACCAAGAACTAAAAAAGTCTTCAGCACCAACCCTCCAAACCCAACAGGAAGTTGGACATTTTGATCTGAAATCATGATTGCCAAATTCACACGGTACAAATCGGAACTTGTCTGAGGTTTTTGATTCTGATCATCAAGGCCATCAAAAATGGACGTCAGGACTTCCTTTTGTTTAAGTGTTTAAACATTTACAGACACCAGCTTGAATTTTATTTATCACCAACACTCCTGACCTCAGTCCACTCAGACTTCTCAGTTATACCTCATTTGATTGGACGCTGAGGAAAGAGAGCCAAACTGAGCTCCACCAGGTGTTGAGGTGGACCTGAGGTGAGTGGGGAACGTACGTCTTTGGCCCCCATCAGCGAGGTCTTAAACTCTCACTGCTCTCTGGGTTGATTCTGGATCAGCTGATGAGCTCATGCCTGAAGGCTCCGTGCGGACGGAGGGTCAGGTAGCTCGGTTTCCTGACCAACAGCCAAGCCCCTCCCCTCCGAGGTCATCAGGTGAACTCTCTCTCTCTTTGATATGTTTTTTTTACATTCTTCCATCTTTCCTCTCCAGCACGGCCAGCAGCTCTACCGCCACATCTACCTGGGCTGCAAAGAGGAAGACAACGTCCACAAAAACTTTGAGCTGCTCTTCACCACCTTGGCCACTCTGACCATCGAGCTGGCCAACGAGGAGGTGGTCATCGACCTCATCCGGCTCGCCATCGCTCTCCAGGTAATCCCTCAATCCAGCTGTCAGCGAGTGATCAGTTTGTGTTCATCCTGAAACTGATGTTGTGCGACTTCTTGGTGCAGGACATGGCTCTGAGCAACGAGGAGAACATGCCCATGTTCATTCGCTGCAGCATCATGGCGCTGGTGGCGGCGTACCTCAACTTCCTGAGCCAGATGATCGCAAACCCTCCCTTCTGTCAGCATGTCAGCAAGGTGCACCGTCCGCTCACTCTCACCTCATTCTGACTTCTGATAAAGAGACCAGTTTGGGTCCAGATCGACGCTCTGCTGCTCAATCGATACGCTGATGATGTAACGCTGTCCGTTTCCTTCTTTTTCTTTCACTCCTCTCTTCGCAGGTGATCGAGCTGAGGAACATGGACGCTCCGTACCTCCTCCCAGAACATGTCTTCAGAGACAAGTGTCCGTAAGTGTCCTCTGCTGAACACACTGAGGAGTTATTTCTAGAAACAACCCTTAGAGACATGAAATTAACAAACCGAGAGTTCTTTAAGACCAGGGGACCGTTTTGACCTTGAACTTCTTGGTCCAGACTGAACTTTGTGCACCTGGGAAGAATCAAAGTCTGTGACCTGTAGTTCATTTGATCTTTGCTTTTGACTCATAAACCCGCCGTCTTCCTTTCAGACTCCCTGAATCTCTGGATAAGGAGGACAGACCGCTGTACTTCCAGACGGCCGACATGGCGGAGTGTCTTGCAGGACCGGGATACAACGCAGAGAGACTCTCCGTCCCGTATGTTCCCCAGGTCACAGGTAAGACCAGACAGAAGGAAGATATCAGGATCTACTTCTCAACTTTTCTTCACATAAACGCATCAAATGTCCAAAGACGACGTAGAAAGTAGCCTGACTCTGAACTCCCGTCTTTAAGTCCTTTCTCATCAGCTGGTTTCATCCGTTTCCTTCCTTCCATGCTTTCATTAACACCAGTGCTTTACACAGTGGGAAAAATCCTCCACAGGTGCAAGCAGACGTCCAGAGGTAACATGCTAGATCAGAGCTGTAGACGAGTCCGCTGTGGAGCTGTGTAGACCCGACCTTCTGTCCCTGATCTCCTGACGTTAAAGCTGAGATTATTTCCTCCGAACCCTGAAGTTCAGACGTTGTTTTCACTGAGACACATTAAACTCTTCCAGCGTCACAGTCTTTGATTCCCCTGATAGCTGCTGTAGCTTTAGACGTCCTTCAGTAAATTAAATGATGTTTTGATGCTTTTTGCTCCTTTTTACCCGCTCTGCTCCTGGAAACCTGACGGTGAGTACGCAGAGGTGACATACGTAGACTGTGGATGTTACAGTAGTCTGTGTTTGTTAGCGAGCTCAGCGCAGGTAAAACACCAGAGAGAGGAACCAAACATAAGATAGAGATGTTGACAGGGATGTCACATGATGACAGAGATGCTTAAAGGTGAAGAGAAGGTTGTTTCTGAGCCAATCAGACATCAGTTTACAGGAGGGGTTTTTTTGACGTTCTTTGGACTGTGAGGTCTTTGGTTTGCCAGGATCTGGACCATCCAGAGAAGCGCGTGGAGATGTGGACATTGCAGTGGATAGATGCTGGTTTGTTGTCAAACAGAGAAGTGTGTTAGCTTGTAGTAAATTTTGCTATCAGAGACCTCTAGCTAAAAGAAATCTGCATTGCTTTGATATTAAGATGAACGTTTACGGTTATTTATCATAAATGTTGTACGGCGGCAAACGGAGAGGACGGTCGTTGGATTGTTTTCCTGAAGATTCAGCACAATCAGCTCTCTCTCTCTCTCTCTCTCTCTCTCTCTCTCTCTCGCTCTCTCTCTCTCTCTCTCTCTCGCTCTCGCTCTCTGCAGATGAAGATCGTCTGACCAGGAGGAAGAGTTTTGTGGACACCATCTCTCTTCAGGTGGACATCATGTCCAACAGCCTCCCAGACAAGGTCAGTTTGATTTGAAATATCCAGAAACACAACAAACCAACCATCAGATTAACTCGACATGAGGAAACAAAGCGCTTCACGTGAGAGGACTAAACCACAATCTAGCTGCTTCATCGCAAAATTTAACCAAGTCCGTACCGGTTAAAGAAAGATCACCAAATCAGCAGTCTCTGAACCCGTCTGCAGGCGTCCAGCCATAGATGAATATGTCTCTGGGTGTGACGACGGACTTCCTGATAGCTGTAGCTCGCAGGACTAACAGCTACCAGTCAAGACTTCCTTCTGAACAGCCAATCAGATCACAAGTCTCAGTTTCACAGGAAACAGAGTTAAACAGAGAGGCCTCAGTTTGGGTTTCAGCCTATTGATCTGCTTGAATGAGTCTCAGTTTGACAGTAAACAGAAACTCTTACATCACACTGTTCCTCTGATTCAAGTGAGTCTCAGTTTCACCGTAAAGGAAAGTTACACTGAGGGAACAGCTGATTTTATCTGCCTGGCTGTCTGTTTGTGGTAGGTCTCAGTTTCACAGTAAATAGAAAATTACCCAGAAATGTCCCTCTGAATACCTCTGACACACATCAGTCTGTCTGTTTATGGAAAGTCTCAGTTTCACTGTTAAAAAAAAAAGTTCCAAAGAGGGAACATCTGGTTCATGTTAGCCTGTTCAACTGTTCCTCATGAGTCCCAGTTTCACTGTCATGAGGAAGCTACATGTTGGAACAACGTTGACTGACATCAGCCGGTTTATCTGTTTGCACTGAGTTTCAGTTTCACTGTAAATACTGTAGTTTCACAAAGGTCTCACTCAGGCTTTTATCAACCTGCTTCACTGACTGAGGTGAGTCTCAGTTTCACAGTAGATAGAAAGTGAAGCACAGGCCGTACTCTCAGCTACATATCAGTTTCACTGAAATAAACAAGCTTCAGGTATGAATTACTTTGGCTTATCTCCTCCTTTTTATCTATTTTTCGCTGAGTCTCAGTTTCATGGTGTTTGAAAAGTCACCTGGAGGTTTCACTTTCACTTACATCTGCCAGTGGAACTGTTTTCAATGAGTCCCAGTTTCACAGTGAGTAGTACGTTATGCACAGGCATCCCTCTGGCTCATGTCAGCCAGCCTATCTGTTTCTGGTGAGTCTCAGTTTCACTGTAAACAGAAGGTTACTCAGAGAAATCAGGTGGGCCTACACTGGCCTGTAAGCTCAGACTCTAGAACTCTAGAACTCCAGAACTCCTGCTGTTGCTCTCTGCACAGACCGTTTCTCCTCCTGACACCTGATTGGTTGATATGACTCAGTCTACAAACAGAAACCAGAAGAAAACACAAACTGATCCTTTAATTTTCTCGCTCAGGAGAATAAATGGTGTTAATTCTCTGTTCTTTGTCTCTGCGCAGTCCCAGCTGGCTGAGGAGATCACGTTCGAGACCCTGAAGAAGGCCATCGGTGAGATAAAAGTTTTTAAGCTCCTCAACTTTTCCTCTAAGCCTCTCCTCACCTTTCCGTGGACCCGCTGCAGTTTCCCCCTGAATCCCAATCACAGATGTGCCTTCAGTCAGATATGCTTCCCTCGGACAGCTCCTCTCTGCAGAGCGCTGATAAAGATGACACTCACGTCCTCTGACTCATGGCTGTGCTGACAGATGGTATTGTTATTAAAATCAAAGCTAACGTCCTGCTCCCTCTGTGGTCAGATACCACCGGTCTGGAGGAGCAGGAGAGGGAGAAGAGGCGTCAGGTGATGGAGAAGTTCCAGAAGG
This sequence comes from Labroides dimidiatus, assembly GCA_030710495.1. Lineage (NCBI taxonomy): Eukaryota > Metazoa > Chordata > Actinopteri > Labriformes > Labridae > Labroides > Labroides dimidiatus. The sequence continues at coordinate 31,883,433 of CM061152.1, forward strand.
CTCCGTTCGAGGAGATCGCTGCGCACTGCGAGTCGAAGGTAAGAAGCGAGTGAGTAACAGAATAAAGAATCAGTCTGATTCTTCTCAAACTCATTCAGAGCTCTGTGTGTCTGCAGGCGAACATGTTGCACGACCGTCTGGCACAAATCTTTGAGCTGACGATAAGGTG